>CAEFZX010006978.1:0-30656 GCA_903066825.1 Alfaro cultratus
TATATATATATATATAAATTCCGAAACATTCAATGGACAGATAAAAACAACTCACTAAAAATTATAGCTACATAAAAAAGCAAACATTGGGGCAAATAAATTCAATTAGATGTACCACAATGCTGAAGTGAGCAGATAAATATAACATTTTATACAAATTATAACACTTGATCCAACAAGAGCAAATTTTTCAATAAATGTAACTAACCTAAATATTAAAACAGTGAAACATGCTTTGAATGCCTTCAAAGGAAGTTACAAAGTACATACTTAATTTGAAAGCAGTAATTCTGTCCACACTTGGATATGATAACAAGATTGTTTTTTTTATGAAAGAAATATCATGGGTATTTGTAAAAATTTGACCTTTCTTTGATCCCCTTTTGGGCAAACTATTATCCAGAATAATGTTTTTGATTTACTGCACAGGTCTTAATCCATTCTGACTCAGTGTATAGGTCAAAACACTGATGTAACCTTTTCTACTATTGGAGGAATTGGTTTATCAATTTATCACAGCTAAAAGCCTGATAAGGCTTTCTTCTTAAACTTCGTAACAAGATGAGTATGTTTCTAGTAGCTTAACCATATAATGTTAGTACAGCTGCCCATTTTACTGCAATAATCCCTCAAACTATACTTACTAGCACAAGAGGTAAAGGCAGATTTTAACCTTGCCTTATAAAATGTATAAAATAGATAAAAATTAGGGTGTGTAGGTGTGTAATAATTAGTACATAGATAATAAAACATTTATGTACTACGTTGTATTTATACATTTACCTTATGTTTGCAAACTAAGCATAAAGTGTCGATAGTTTGTATTTTCCAAGCACACAGTGCAGTTTTATAGGATAATCAAGTAACTGTTACCTTCAATTGTGGTAAAATTCTGTATGTATAAGACATACATATATTGCTAATATTTATACCTATATTTTGTAGTTTTTCATTAAAGGTTAGACAGGTAAAAACTGAATAATGACGCACTTTTGAATTAGCCATTTCAAAAGTGCCATTTCAGTTGGTTGCCTGTTGTTGGTCAAATTATATGAATGGTATTCATCAACTTAGTTTAAAACTCACATAAATGGATTTGGTAAGACTACAGTTTAATGTGGCAGATATGTGAGGCATTTAGTAAACATAATTTTGACTTTTCCAAACTGTAGCGCAAAGACTAAGTGAAAGTAATAGTAAACATTTACATTCCCTACTTCTACATCTGTCGGCATTTTTGTAGGTTTTTTTTTTTTTTTTTACAGACCATGTCAGGCTGCTGCTGTTAGTTGTCATGAAAGCATTCTATGAGTTGTGACAGCTTTTGTCCATTTTAATGTAGGATTGTTATTTGCCCTGCGGAGGCGGCATCAGCGTCTGCCGACTACCCAGCACTGCTGGATTCTTTGTTGTACGTTTGTTCATCTTGAATCCAATGTGACACATTTAGTGTTTCTTGTGTGAAAGCTTTGTCCGAAGGCGTATAACCCCCTGTGGGGAGGATGACAAAAAATAACAGATGATCTTTAAAAATCTAAATACAGCATGACGTTTTAATCTCGCGCATTATCAAGCTGGTGGCTCGAACTGTTTTCTGTCTCAGGCTGAAAGCAGATGCTGAAGGTTTCAATGATTCATTATAGTGTATGCGCCTTTGGCATCTATTCACAGCATGCCAGTTAAACTGAAGAAAATTTAAATAGTGGTTGGTGCTCCAACTGTACGGGTCAATAAAAAAGGGTTTTTACTGGCTGAGGTGCAGCCAGGTATCTGCCATGTAATTTGCCTGCAGAGGCCCAGCAGAGTGCTGAGTTTTCCCCCTTATGGCTTCAGACCTTTGACTGACGTGGAGATGTACTGATGTGGAAGTACAGCCAGAATAAACAGGCAGTGCTCACTGATCACTTGAAACCATACAGGGCTTTCCTGCCCCGAGGACACGGCTCCTTCCACATACAGATGAACGAATGTCAGTCATGCAATTTAAAAATCCCCAGTGTTACAAAAATGCCTGTGGAGCCCTCTGCCTGTTTGCTGCATTACAAGCACAGAAGAGTTATATCTTTCCTTCTTTGTCACATAAACACAAACAAATAAAGGATTACAGGGAAGAATTTTGTTTACTTGACTCCTCCATTTTCTTGAATGCTAAATGTAGATAAGCTAATTTGCCTGAGCTGATTATCAGCTTCAGAAACAAGTGGGCAGGCCACAGTGAACAGTCGGGGAATAAATTGAGAGAGTATTAAAGAGGGAGCGGGACTCTTTAGTTCCCCTCCTATGTAGCTGAAAATGGATCTCAGCAGTGGCATTTCTTTCCAATTCAGGCCAAAGAGGCACCGCTGTTTGCTACACTTAATACTAAGTAATTCATTTGTATTGTTGCTCGGCAGGAGAACAGCAGATATGATAGCTTTCAGGGAACCGTACTGTAAACAAATTAAAATACCTCCCTCTGTGAGGGTTTCTGGTATAACCAGGGCTGATGAGATGACTTTGTTTTCTTTTGCCTTGGTGTTTCTTGAGGAATTAATCTTCTCAGGTGGTAGTTGAAGTATTGGTCCCATATATACAACATAATTTCCACTTTATAGAATCTTAAACTTGTCTGGGAGTGCATTGTATTTTAAAGTGACTTTTAAATGGGCAAAAAGGGGAGGGGGGAGGGGGCTTGTGAACATTAACTAGTGCCAACTTTTCACCTGTGGTCCAGGTACAGTGCTTTTTCATTTGTGACAACCAAAAAACATTAGAGAACATATAATAAAGTTTTTAGATATTGTTTTCCAAATAAAAGTCCTAAACCTCTTGTGTACATTTACATTCAGTGCCCTATGTTAATACTTTGAAAAAACAGCTTTTGTTGAAATTATACATGCAGATCTTAAGGATTCTGTCTCAACCAGCTTTGTACAACTAGAGATCACTGCTAATCTGCCTCATTTGATTTTGCTGCTCCTCTTTTAATCTATGTCTGAGCTACACATAGAAAACCAGACGGAAAGTTGTTGTAGTTGGGAATATGAACCTTACCCTTTTGATCGATGGAAGATCACATGGATGGAAGATCAAATAGAGGTCTCGTGTGTATCCATGGTATTTTGGCCGTAGCTCAGGTATTTTTTGAGCTTCTGAGATGCTAATCACCTGCTTTCCATTCTAAAAACAATACCTCGTTGTCACAATTACATATAGCAACTGTTCAAAATCCTTTCCGCTGCCCAACATCTAGAACCAAAGGGAACATTGGTTCAAACCTGCAAGTCCTCAAAAATTTGAACAAAAATCTACAAGAAGAAAAAATCTGAACTAACATAGCAGAGCTACTCCAACATGCTGCCACCATGAGCGGCACAGTTCAAAAACTGTTTAAAAATCATTTAGGTTTTCCGTTCACTTCACTACTGACTTTGTCCTGGTTTGTCACATAAAAAACTCAATAGGTCACATGTAAATATGGGGTTTTAACGAGACAAAATTCGCAAAAGCTTATTTGATATAAATGCTTTTACAAACTACTGTAAAATGAAACTAATTCATTGTGTATTGCCTGAAGATCAATACAACCTTCAACTAATTATCTCAGTGGACATATAAGTCTACGAGGTATGGACAGAATATATGTCACAGTCAGGCTGTGCTGAAGACTGAGTTCATCCTTAGGCCATTTACATAGTAAATAGCAAAAAAAAAGAAAAATTGTCAGGCTCTTCTATAAATTACCAGATATGCTGTCCTATCAATAGGCGAGATGGCTGCTGGTGAGGAAATGGGACGTGTTAAGGGCATATAAGCTGTGTATACCTGCTGACAGTGATGAATGTTGGCTCCAAAATATAGTACAAGTGATTTTCTTCTCTTTATTTATTTATATATTTCATGGAATTGGGGCCATTTTTTTATTTCTTTTTTGGTCAGTCTGATCGGAACGCCAGTGTTTGTGAAAGAAGGTGGTAAAAAGCTGACGTGAAGGACACTCATCAAATTGCCAAATGGATTTGAAATGAATGTTGGTCTATGAGAGTGCCTCTAAAAACACCTTCAAAGTGTAAACTATGACCTTCTTCATCCCCTGTTACAATCCTCTAGTTTTATTTTACAAAAAAATAACTATACAGACACTCCATACTGGCAGCTCTGATGTAAAGGCATCAGAATGTATTCCTCTCCTGACTTAGTGAGAAGATGCTTTGGCTTGTTTTTCTCAGCATTTTCCCATATTTACCAACTTCTACTTTAGTCTGCCATTCAGTGACTGATTGCTCTTCCCTGCTTCTTTCCCAATAGTTATTGCTAGTCTGCCAACTGATGCAAAGCAGAAAGTTCAAAAACCATAGCACCAAACTAATACACCTAACTTATAACTTTGTAAAAATGATTTATTAGGCTGATGTTTTACTTGTGTTTAATTAAGACAAATTTTCTGTCACAGATATGAGGCTTCTACTGATGCTGACACATTTTTCAGTCTGGCTCATACCTGCTTTATGCCTTAATAAAACATAATAATTATTCATATTTGAGGGAGGCTGGCAGTTGAATCAAGAAGGTTGCAAGTAAACTACTCAGGGGAATTTAATGCATTCGAAAATCTTCTTGTTTATTTTTCAGAGTAATTTGATATTTGCTTGTTCAGCTGACGGCATAAAGGTTTTTGTCTCCCCTTGGAGTAACACATTGTGCTGTACTTATTAGGGAGAAATTATCAGCAATTAAGTTCTCCTTTGTTTGTGTTCTTGTTTACTCTAAGGCACTCATTTTTGAGTTGAGATTAAAAACAAAATTTTAACTTTGTTATATGTTGTGTGAGAATAGACAAAATTGTTGATTAAAGCAAATGTGATGATTGCTATGACATTCAAAATTATAATCAGTGACTTTCCTAAACTGCATTTGTGTTTGAATTACGCAAATGTTTCACCTTGCTGGTGACATATAATGTGCATTTATAATAACAAATTTAAGACAAACTTTAAGGGAAGTTGAACTCTCTGCAGATCAAATAACAGAATTAACATTAATATGGAAACATATTTTTACTTGCCCACAAGCAGACCTGATAGACCTTTTTGTCCTCCATAATCACATCCACAGGCAGGTGTTTTATTAACCACAGATCATACCCTGTCCAGTTTCTCATACCACATTGTTCTTATGCATACTGCTCTGTTTTGCAGAGTTTTTTTATTATTATCATTATTATTATTTTTGCAAAATATTTGTTGGGCAGGAAGGATATGAAGTGTAAATTTTCAAGCCTGGCTTTCCTTCTAGTTCTTTAAATTAAATGTAAAGAACATGTGATTTTTTACATATTTTCCTCTTTCATTAAATTTATTTTGTAGTATATTAATAACACTTACCCACTCTTAAGTGTTGTATTATTGTTCTATTGTTATATTTAGCCATGCTGGTTATATATATATACTCTTTGTTTATTCTCTGAACTTTTCTATTATGTGTAGTGCTGGTTTTTGGTGACAAACAATATAAATAAATAAGCTCTTAGTGTACAGATGTAATTCATCATGGTGTTTGTGAATTACATTCCAATCCCCATCAATTAATTCATTACCAGAGGCTTGACATTAGGCCACGTGTTTATACTGTACACATCCAAAGCACTGATGTGCTATGCAGTACAATACAGCTCCCAAAGAGCCTTTCCACCCCATGTAAGGGGCTCCATAGCTGGGATGGATATGTTCCATAAGCCCAGTCCATTAACACATTGACCACCGACCCATAAATCACTGTCCAAGGTGTTTCAGACAGCCGCAGCATGTTGGAGCGCTCTGGCCTACTGCACCATTCGCATATGAACAGCTGCTGATAAATCTAACCACAATTCATCCTTCCACCATCCTGGCTGTTTATCTCCTCTCCTCACTTCATCTGACAGGTCTTTATTAGCCCCTGGCACATACTTCAGTTTACAAATTTTGCAAATGTAATATATTTTGCTCAGTTTTGCTGGGTAAATAAAAGAAAAATTTAATATCTTGTGAAATAAACAATGAAAGTAAGTTCTCAAGACTACTGAGGAAGTGTGTCCTTTAAAATGCTCTTGGTCAGATGCTCAGTCTTGGATAATTTATGACCCATGTTTTAAATACGTAGATTTGGCCACCTTTAGCTCTGATATGACACATAGCTGGACATTTCTCTTGGGCCAGACATACAAGTACAGTTTAAAAAGTTAGCTCATCCAAAAGTTTATTTATTTCAGCTCATCAAAACAGAGTAGGAAAATTATTATTTTTGTAATTATTATTTTTTATTTTTATTACAGCTTAAATCTAATCAAAATGAAAAATGCATTTTCACAGAAAATTTTAATATTGCGTAAGACCAGTAAAAATAACCTCAGGGTCTCCCAAGGGGTCTAGAAAGCCCAGCTTGTTTTAATTGAGCTCTTGAGCTCCACTACATTTTGGGTTCTGGAGCGTCTCGTCGTTCCACCGACAGCAGCCTACAGATTCAGTTTGGGGTTTAGGTCAGGCAAATTTACCGACTAATCAAATTCTGTGATGTCTTGGCAATTAAACCAGGTACTGGTAATCCACTCTTTTCCCGAACACTAGTACCTTCATTTCAAAAAGAAATGTAGAATGTACTTTCATCTGGAAAATTTTTGTGGACCACCGGGCAACATTCCAGTTCCTTTTCTCCTTAGCCTAGGTAAGATGCTTCAACTTTACTGTAACTTGGCTTAAGACAAAGAATGTAAGGTTTGCATTCCATGTCCTGGATACATATTTGTGTCACTGGTCGTGAAACACCCTGAAACTCTCAAAGTGACTTTTATTCACAATTCTCACAAAATTCAGCTCTCCCTAATTGACTTCTGCAGCTTTTTAACACAATTTTACCTTCCACTTAACCTTCCCTTAACATTTGTGGCTATATAGCCACATATATTATGTTGTCAAATAATATAATGTCAAATTATATTGACATTTTGTGCCTTACCTTACTTGTGAAGGACTTCAGTGACTTACTGCTGCACAACTGTCATGTCTGATGTAAAATAGCATTTCTGTATTAATGAACATAAACATTTAAAGTATATAATTAAGTTTATTTTAAATGTAATTATTGAAATGATATTCTAAGTCATTAAGATGCACTTGTATTTTTTGGTGCCCTGTAGCCCTGATATGACAGAAGTTACGCTGCGTCTCTCAGCTGACAGAGGTTGGACAGAAATGCAGCAGGTTTTGGGTGTCTCTGCTTCATGGGGGGAATAGAAGCAGGAGGTTGCTAATTACAGCACGAGGTTCACAGCCAACATGTCAGCATGTCTCCTAAATTGCTTCACATGCATTTTTTCTTCTTTTTTTTTGACGCTGAAGTTGCTGAACACTCTAACACTTGGGAGGTGGCAGTTAGCCAGCCGTCCCTGAAGTCTCTCCATGTCAGAAAAAAATTTAATCATTGTGATCTGTGTTATGAGGCTTTATCCTATCCTACTGATAAATTAACTCATTAATAATAGATTTATATTGAACATGCGTGAAGAAGCCGTTCATCTATTCATGAAATCTCATTTGTCCCGTTTTATGGAGTACTGCCTTTGACAGAAAGGAGCCGAATGGAAAAACTCAATCGTCCAGGAAAGATGGGCTTTTTAATCGCGCCTTTCTCTCCATCTGCTTTGCAGTTCTAACAGACAAAAAAAATTACATTTTTTTAATGGTGCCAAAAAATGATGTTGGTCCTGATTACAATTGTTGTAAAACTATTGTACTTAAATGGACTTGCAAGATATAGCACTTTTTCTGATTATCGACAGATTTCTTGAGCTTTTATTCCCTTCATTATATCCTCCCCTGAAAGGATGTGAATTTTTTTCTGCTTCCATACTCCAAATGTTGAGTTTGAATAAGGCACAGTGAATGTCAGCTCAAGAAATGTGCAGAAAATGTTTCATGGTAGGAAATGAAGGAGCTGTTCCTCCATCCCTTCTGGAGGTTTGTGAATGCCAGCAGGAAGAGCATTGGATGGAGAAGAAAAAGATTAAAAAGAAATAGTGAGTGCGAGGGTATGGCACAATAGGTGATGAGTGCAGAGGGGTTGCTATAAAACTCAAAGCAAAGATGCCAACTCATTAAAGATGTACTGTTGAGAGACACAGAGGGAAGAAAGCAGCAAAGAGGGAAGAAAGGAAAGTTTTTTCCACCTCTGGGCTTAGAAACAGCCGGGGCATGGTCGTACTCTGTTGGCCTCATGCAGTGCAGCAGCCTCCTGTTCTGTCAACACAAGAACACAGCATGTCATCACTGATAAACCCTCTGCAAAAGAGAATAGAGTCTAGTTCACAAGGAAAAAAAAGCGGATATTATGTGGCAGCAAATTCAGAGCCGCAAGATTTTGTGCATTACCTAATGTGTTTCTTAAACACACATTAACAAGAAATACTGTGGATGTGGACTTTAATGGAGAGGACCCTATTATTTCTTGCGACTGAGGCGGTGTGAGATTATATCAGCTATTACATTTTCTCAGAAGTTACAGAGCATTCAGAAACAAAGAGAGAGGCTTCCTTTTTTGCAGGCTGTGTGCAAGTGTTGGGGTGTTATTGTTCAGTCATGACAGGAGTTATAGCTGATGGAAAAGCTGGAAAAAGATTTGCTTTGTGCAAAAGTGACAGAATCTAAAATAATTTAGCAGTTCTTTTTAGTTGGTTAGCAGTTGATTTCTGTCTTCAAGTTTTTCTCATTCAGCTGAAAAACATGGACTCTCAGTTTTTGTAGGACAAGTTAATCATAATAATTTTAGAGATTTAAGCTTTAGAGTTCTGACAGCCTGGAGACTGTTTAATGGCTTATTCAGAGAATAGGACTGGATCTTGTGGAGCAAACTGTGCTCTCATAAGTATGAAATAACTTCCCCAAAAAGGCAGTCATTACATTTGGGAGTCGTTATCAGTTTCCAATTTTTCTAATATCTCCCTAATCATATGATCCCCTGCGTTGCTCTGTTTAATCAGGCGCCATGCTGGGCTTGGAGTAATACAGAGTAGAAAACAATAGATCATTCTCCCAGAACAGAAAGTGTCACTCTTATCAGAGCAGAGCTACATACATAGGGAGAAATAATGTGAGGAGTTGTTATCCTTTCAAAGACTTGATGACAGTTGTCATCCTCTTTGTTATTCTCTTTGCATTAATCAGATGAGCGAACGCCTCGGGAATACTTGGAGTTACATCATCATAGCGCAATGTGTTGCTAATTTTATTTGCAGCTGTAAAGTGTGTAGTCCTCCATTGTTGCTCTATGATTGTGAAAATCTCACATGATGGACTGTGTTCTAAGCTCTAAAGTTCCTTTGACCAATGATGAGCGGCCCGCTGTCATGCTGACTGTCTGCTACCATCTATATCTGTGATTCCCTCCTCTGGTTCTGTTGCTGTGCTTCTCATAATGAAGGAATGAGCAGGAGATAGGATTCCTTGTATCCTTGTTTAAGCATGATATGCAGCACTATGTCCTGAAGAATGTGTGTTTGAATGAGTTTTGACATTCACTTTGCTGCATGTCCAAACTGGTAGCACAGTGCATTATTCACTCATAATGCACTCTTTGTGCAATGCTAATGCTTTTTCCCTGTTCCAAATGCCAATGGCATTTTAGCACACTTGTCACTTCATAACCCTATTTAATGCCATTCTGCTGGGCCAATACCACATTGGCAGACAAAATGTTCTTCTCTCACAAAATAGATTTTTTTTTTCAGTTTCCAGATGGGTTTTTGGCCATCATTGTTTTTGGCTTACCTTGGTTGGAGGCAGATTTTTTACTGTTTGTTTCTACAACGGTGCCTTGCAAAACATTTTCTACATTTTATTGCTTTACAGCCATGTACTTCCATGTATTTTATTGGGATTTTATTTGATAAACCGGCACAAAGTGGCAAATAAATGGATAGTGGGAGGACAATGACGGATAGCTTTCAAAATATTTTACAAATACAAATCTGAGAACTGCCTCTGATTTGCTTAAACATAATACAGGGCAACAAAACATCTTCAGCGGTTGTCTAATTAGGAAATGGAGTTCACCTGTGTGTAATCCAGACATTCAAACTAGGTCTCAAAGTTTATGAAGAAAGCTCTGGATTGTAGAGAAGTTTATGGTGTAGGTCATGAAACAATATTCTAAGCTTTGAACACCGCACAGAGCTCTGGCCGGGCTGTCAGCTAAAGATGGAAACACTATGGCATGATTGCAAGCCTACCAACACGTGACTGTTACTAGACCTGTCAGTTCACAGAAACTGACAGGCGGAGCAAAAAAAAAAACATTTTTCAGAGAAGCATCCAAGAGGCTCATGATAACTCTGGTGGAGTTGCAGAGATTCACAGCTCAGGTGTGAGAAACTGTTGACTTTGACTACTAGTTCTTCACTTTAGAAATGTAACCTTTATGACATAATGGTGAAGATAAGCCACTGTTGAAGGAAATCCATAAGAATTCCTGTTTGCAGTGCTGTAGACATGGCAAACATTTGGAGGAAACTCATCTGGAAGACAGATAGAACTAAACACAGGATAATACCAGACAAAAAATGCTTTCTGCAAAAACTTTGCAAAGTTTCACTTTTCCTCACAGGAACAATCCTAAACATGCTACCAGAACTACAACTCAATGACAAGGACCAAAACATACCCCTGTTTTAGAATGGCCTAGTAATAGTCCAGATATAAACCAGTTATGAATCAGTGATAAGACTGGGATATTGACATTTTCAGACACAGAGCTAAAGCTGTTTTGCAAAGAAAGATGAAAAACCAAATCTGTTTTTAGAGGTTTTAGGCTTACAGAGACAAAACCCACAATATCTGCACTTGCAGCAAGGTGGTTCCATGTATAATTTTCCTTCCACTTAACTATTATTTCCTACTTTGTATTCATTCATTAAGTAAAATCCCAACAAATCACATCCATGCTTATGGCTACAACACTGAAAAATGTGAAAACGTTTGAGGGATAAATATATGTTTGCAAGGCACTGCACATCTGGAGCTGTTTGCAGGTAAGAAACGTTAGCCGCTGGAGATAAAGTTTCACTCCTGACTGATTGCTGGGTCAGCGAGAGAGATGCAGAGAGCAGCAAACAGATGTTTGCACTGGAACAAAATGCAGCCAAGGATTTAGTGGCCAAAGAAATGCTCAGATCTCACACTGTGAGGGGAGAGGCTTGCCCCCAAATCATCAGCGTTCACATTACGGGCTCATTAACAAGAATAATGGAACTCAATAAAAGCAATCAGAGTCTGAAATAAACTACAATTAAACAACACTATTTTTCCCCATTAGACGAGCACCCCTCCGGCTCAGAGAAGAAAGACACTGATCCGCTCGTTTCTCCATCTGCCTCAGTCAGACATTACTGTGCACTTATGTCAGCCACGTACTGTAAACATCAGAGGAAGGTAAACAGGACAAAGAGGATTTTTGTGCGTTCCAGTTGTTTGAGAGCCTCATAATGCGTCTGCCATCCTAAACAAACACATCACAAAGCTTTTAATGTCTAGTTACACTGCACAGAGAGATTGTGTACTGTTGTCTTTCTGCTCAGTATCACTCCCTCCATAAATCCATCCAAAGCCTCAGCATGAATTGCGGACTGTAGTGCTCAAACATGTCGCAGAGCTTTACTTTTGGAGTTGCAGCATGAAGAACAGCCTGTCTGCTCGGGAGCTGTAATTTAATTGAGGGATTAGCATTACTGTGCAGGGTATAATATTCTTCTTTCAACACCTGCCATTTAACCTTGGTTGGTGGTGAGCAGGACTTGCAGGAACATAGAAGGGGTTACCTTTAATCATCAGCCTGCCTGAGCCCTGAATGGTGGCTGGGGGTTTCTAGCCCCCTTATTGATTCCAACAGATGGCCAAACCAGAGAGAGAAAGCTTTTCCGCTGACTCCGTGCCCGGATGAACAGCAGTGGAGAGCTTGCCATTGCTTCATTAAATATTCAGTCACAGTGACAGCACACCAAACATGAAGCACACACCAACAAGAAAGCTGCAATAAAAGTGAAACAGTGCAGATATATGAACGGCACATGCAGCTATATCCAGGGAATAGGACATTCACCTCATCCTCAAGTCTTTTAAAATATTGAACATGCAGTCAGCAACAATGATTTCCATAGGTGAATAGGCTTGATAATACAGGTTTGAGTTATATTAATTATTCATTTTCAGCTTAACAGTTTTTTCTTGCTAAAAACTTTTAGCTTCTCTTTGGAAAAAGCTTCTCATTGTGCAACAATTATCAGTTAGTTTTTCCAACATGCTGTTTGAGAGGAACTGTAATTTAGCACATCATGACGCAGCACTGGAACGAGTTGTGATAAGTCACAGGGGAATTTAACAGTTCTCTAGTCTTTGCCGTTGCAGCTATGCATAAAAAATACTCCCAGAGAGCTGGGACTACTTCAGGATTTGTTTATGTTACCAATTAAGCAGAGGAAAGATGATTGTTGGGCAGGTCAGGGAAATAATTACAGGTCTCAGAGAATGTCAGGCGCCACATTAGGGCACATCAAAACCTGTCTCTGCTGTCCAGAATTAAATATGAAAACATGCAAATGAGGCTCGGAGCCTGCGAGGGATGCACTTCCTGTAGCACTATAACAAGCTCATTGTGATTCAGTGTCACTAGTGTGTGATAGCTGCTATTTGTTCTTGCAGAATGTCTTTTAATATGGACTGAGATTTTCTAGACAATATTCTGGGACTGCAGAATGATAATAAATTGTGAAAAGGTTTAAAATGCTGCAATCCGGGGGAATTATTGTCGGTTTGTTGAGTCAGGGGCATTTTAATTGCAATTTTAGTGTGGTTAGAGTTTCAGCATGTGGTCTTATGTAAAGTATAGTAATTGGTAAAACAGCATTAATAATATATCTTGTGTTTTCTGTTGGATATACTCATGCTGGGCTTTTAAATGTTCTCCTGTTATTGAATCACACAGGGCATTATAAGACTATAGGAGTATCCACAGTTAGCAATTTGCCGCCACTGAATAACATCTATTAACACTTAAACACTATTTTTGAACATTAGGTGTAGAATATCATTTAACCTGTTGTTGTATTAAGAGACCTTACAAGAAGTGGAAAGTTTCAGAATAAAATATATTTATTCATCTACTGTTGTAACTGTCCCTTTGCTTTTTTTATATTAAATCAGTACATATCCTGTTTTTGGTCAGTGCTTTTCTTTAACTTCTTTAAATTCAATATTAGTATTAGTGTTAGGTAAGGAACACTAATTAGGTAATATTGGCTTTTAATTGTAAAAAAAAAAAAAAGCCAAGGTCAAATATTTTGATATCCCTCTACAAGCATCACACAATGGTTGGCAGGAATTTTACCCCATTCCTCCTGGCAGAGCTGGCAACAGGACCTTCTTGCTGCAAGGTAACAGTGCTATCAACTGCCCCACTGTGCAGCCCAATTTCAGGCAGTCTTCACTGGCCCCAAATGATGTGCAATCTTAGAACAAATGTGTTGAAAAGCTGAACCTTTAGGGTTTCAGACAGTGTTTACAGACCCCTTCTGTGCTCTGTTATCTTGGAGAAATTAATAGAAATGTTGGGAAATATTGATTTTGATGCTTTGGCATGTCAGCTGCCCTTGGAGGGGAGGGAGACTAAATTCAAGTCCTTACTTATGTTTTATAGTTTTGTTTTTCTCCATCTTTCATTTTTTGTCTCTCCTTCCTTGGTGTCCTGCGGCCAGAGGATTCATCCCCTGTATTCCAATACTATGATCAGTATACGACTAGCTTCTGTTTTTTTCTTTCTTTTGACTTTCCTAAAAGATTTTCTGTTGTAGCACAAAATAGCAGCACAGATATCTAAACAAATTCATAGCATTAAAAAGGTCAGAAAGACAAAATGTTGTTTTAAGGCTGACTTTTTGGCCATGCTGTCAAACTGGATGTGGTTCTCATCTCAGGGCAAAACCATTTTCTGTCTCCCGCTCTTTGTTTGGATGTTTCCTTCTCCATGATTCAGCAGACTGCGAAGCATAAATGTGATGAGATCATTACAACTCTGTGTTTTTTATTCAGTGGTGGGGCTCTGTTATGACTTGGATAAAAAAAAATAAAAATCATAGGCCAATGCCGTAGTTCACTTCAGATGGTGTCTATTGTGCTCATCTTCAAGTGAAAAAAAAAGAAGAAGCTTTGCAGCATATTTACAATAGACATCCAGGCAGGTTAAAAATCAATCAAAAAAAGATGAAAAAAAAAAAAGACAGAAGTACTTCATTGCAGCTCAAAAGTCCATTGGTGTGACCTATTGGGAGTCTAAATTTGACTCCCTGCAGTGCAGAACCCTCTTTTATAGTCACAGGCTGCGCCCACAAGAAGACAAATGAAACAAACAAAAAAAGATAAACAGCAAGTAAACCAATATCAAAGTAAATAAATCAAATAAAACAACCATAACACTGAAATAAGAAACATGTGACCAAATATACAATATTCATTTTGTTATGAAGAACAAGCCGTTGTTGTTGTCAATTGTATTGCCGAGTGCTTTTACACGGACATGACGGTTAAATTGTAAATAAAGTAAAAACAAAACGTCAATACTTAGTATTGCAATATTCAATAAACACAAACTTAATATAGATTTAGGAGCTAGGCTTGACTTCACTAACCGGTTATAAGGCAAAGTTTACTCTTAGAACACTTCGTAATATAATAAACATTGGCATTCAAATATCGCAGTGCAGCAAATAACAGGTAGCATTTGGCTACTTAGTGCTAGCAAATTCACCAAGCGCACGCTTAGAACAGATAAAAACTTACCTCCCCACAGCTTACAGCATTAATATAACTCACCACGTTTGGCAACGCTCATCATGAACACCAGTAAGATATGATTTTATGGCAGATTCAGCTTGTTAGTCCGCCGTCAGTTTTCTTCCTCTTCACGTCAACTCACATACCAATGCAAAGCAACTATAGAGCCCTCTAGCTGAATGGGCTATAGCTGTGTTGGGCTAAATTGTGTTGGGCAAAAGCACCCTACACCCCCTTTGTCCAACACAATTTAATAGAAAATACTCAATTAATGCCTTTTGATGATGTCATTACGTCATCGCGTGACTCCGTCCCGGTGCGCTTTGACTGTCCCGGTTAAAGCTATTTAATCCGGAAATAGCTTTATTTGAATATCTGAACTGGGAAAATGTTTGATACTGAAAATTGCCAGCTGGGATGGATACGATAACTAAGGCAGGAACACCGCATGTGCACCCACGACGAACCGTGCTAGTTTGTGCTGAAACCAAACAGTAAGTTATGTCCGATCTGCATATGAGTGCTGCTTGCTTGTATGTCGGCACAGACTTTACTGTAGAACTACATCCCAACTTGTGACGGTCCCTCCGTCACATATTCATACAAAGACATTAGGTTCAAACTAACACAGCCAGCATTTAAATGCTGGCTGTGTTGGAAAAATTGGATGGAGACGTAGCATTTTAAGGCACACGGGCAGACACTTGCCTCAAAAAACATTGCATACCTGTCAAGTCTCCCGTTTTGGCCGGGAAACTACCGTTGTTTTACCCCGTTTCCCGCTGGGCTCCCGTATTATTATTTTCCCGTAAATATCTCGTATTGTGTCCTCTGTTACTCCTGCTCTTACCTTAGTCATCCAGCTCCCTTCCTCTTCCTCTCCCTACCGGAGAGGATATTCCCTTGACGGATGCAGCCATAAAAATTATTGGGTTCCTCTAGAACTGTTTCCCTGAGTTTTATTAAATAAACTTTAATCAGTTTTTTTGAAAATCTTAGCAGTTTTGAAACCAAAACCACAGTATGTTATGACTATAAACCAATTCATTTGTACTCCATATTGTTTTTGCTGCTCTCAGTTTTGCTTCTGTACAGTATAAAATTTTATAATTAAAGGAAAAGCCTCTCCCACAACTTGAAGAAGACAGGATACCGGTAGCATTAGCAGATTAAAACAAAAACCCAGCTGTGCTTCCCATCCTTTTCTTGTCAGCACACCACACATGGCATTTAATCATTTTTTAACTGCTTTTTAGAACAATTTACACACATCATAAAATAATGAGCCTGAACCTTTGTATTTTTAGAGATTCTACTATCTTAAAAAGTCCTTTGTGGAACCTACTGTGGGTTGAGGATCCACTGGAGATATTCTGAGTGCCAATTATGCACCCAAAAGAACCTAAGGCATCAGATTTTTTTTATGGCAATAAACCACACTTTTTTTTTTTTTTTTCAATCATAGCTTAAATAGAGGGGATGTCTGCTTTTTCCCATGCATTTGTCCTAATACACTTTTAAATGAGTTCTGGCTATAGAGATGGGCTGGTATTCCTGTACAACTGCTATGTGCGATAAGTAGCCTCTCATTTGACCGTCCTTGCAGGCCAATTATAAAGCTGTAGTAGGGCAACACCTCCTCATTCTTTCTGTTATTGAACCTCACTGGTCTCTCTCAGTTTCTTTTTGTCTCTGTCATTTTCCCTCATTTCCTCTCCCCTCTCTGTCTCCCTCTCCCTGCGGCAAAGAGTAGAGAGGGCAGGCGTGGTGATGGCCAGCCCTAGTGTCCTTTAGTGTCCGATAACAGAGCCTTCCCATCAGCCGCCTGCCTCGGCCAAGCAGGGCCTGGCTAATGGATTTGGCTGGCAGGCATACTTCCCTCCTCCCCAACCGAGGCACCCTACACCCCCTTTGTCCAGAACCCCTCCCCCCTTACACCTCTCAATTATTCAGTCTCCACTTTTATGCAAAAGGTTTTCTATTGAGGGAAAAACCCTGACATTATTTTCAATTGGTTGTTATGCGTGCTGATGTGAGGCACTCTCGGGACATGTCAGCTGTGACATATGCTGCAGCCGTTTAGATGGAGGATGCTGCCTACTCGCCGATCTCTCATCTCCTTTTAGCCAAAGCTCCATCAGACCTGAACCATTAGAGGCTGATATATCGAAGTGCTGTTAACAAGTGGTAACACTCGCCAGCAGTTCCCTAGCAACCGCCGGAAGCGCTCCTTTTTCACTGTAACACTCAGTTGCTTAGTTACAGAGACTAATGGAGTAGAGGGCCAAAATTCACTAACATCACATGAAATGGATCAATGAATGGTGGCATACAGGAATGTATGTCAGAGCAACATTCTCCTACTTATACAACTTAAGTGAGAGCCTTACAGGCCCCACGTTTAGTTTATTTGACTAAAACATCCCAGAGTTAGAGTATGTAAGTCAAGCACATCGCTTGTACTTCATCGTGCTTGTTTACGTTTGCTTCGCCAAAATGGAGGGTGAATGAAGGGCAGGGGTGGTTGCGTGGAAGGAGAGGATGGGGTGATGGTTTTGGAGGGCTGCGTAATTAAAGCACATAAAGCAGCCAGCCTCGCCAGCAGCAGGAAGGTGTGCTGCTGATTTAGCCCTTCCCCTCTATGCTGGCCACCTGTTAAAGGATTTATTTCCCAGGTCAGTGGTGGGTGCCTGACAACCTGCTTCTCCTTTTAGCTCAGTGGGAGGGTAGCAGAAGAGGAAAGAGGTTACTTTCTATATGGAGAAGAAACTTGAAGCAACCTTCCACTTCCCCTTATTTTCTTTTGGGACCACAACTGCTAGCAAGATTAGATTTATGGTATCATGCAAACATTTTTGTTCTGGAACTTTTTTGTAGTTTTACAAAATATAAAAAATAAATAATTAAGTAAAATCCAATTCAACCAGTTATCCTCAAATTATTAGTAAATAGAGTCCATCTGTATACAATGCAGTCTCGGTATGAAGGCCTCAGAGGTTGTTTTTTTTTTTTTGTTTTTTTTTTAGAAAACATTAGTGAACAAACAGTATCATGTAGATGAAGGAGTCCAGCAACAGACAGAAAAATTACTGATCATAAGTGGAGGGATTGTAGGTGGCATGAGCCAATATGATGCAAACCTGAAGCATCTGTCCAGTACGACACACCTCTAAAAATGAACCAGAGTAACAATGGGATGGCCAAAATCTACGTATATTGATGTGTTACAATGGTCTAGTTAAAGTTCAGACCTTAACCCAACTGATTCAGAGGCCAACGACTCTGGCAAAACATGAACATATATGAAACTTGAACATATATGTCCATAGACTACTGAATTTGAATATTTTGTAAAGACGGGCTGGCAGAAATTTCAGTCTCCTGACACACAAAGCTGGTAGAGATATTCCCCAAAAGACTTGCAAAACAGGGACACCACACTTAAGATTTTTATGTTTAAAAATTTTGAAAGACTTGCATCACTTTTCTTCCACTTCTCAGTTAAATGCATAAAGGTTGGAGTTTTTAGTGTGATAAAATACTTTTGGAGGGCACTGTAGGAAACCAGTTTTTATAAAAAATATTTTAGAGTTGTTAGAAGTGTTGGGAGATGTATATATATATTTTTGTTTTCCTGTTGTGTGGAGAGCAAGTCATCAGGGAGACATTGTGCCCTTCCTGTAGTCTTGCTCAGCAATGTCACACCCAACCTGAGAAGTTGCTTAAAGAAAAACAAAAAAAAAATCAGCAGTTGCTTTTACCCCCATTTCACACTCTCATATTTCATTTTCATGTCCACTGAGGTTCCTTTTTCCACTTTCTTCTTCACTGCCAGGTGAAAATTGCATGCAACCTGTTTATTTGTGAGATTTGCAATTAGAGGAGTGAATTCGACAGAACTGGAGATCAGTATTTATTTTAAAGATGTCTCCAAGGTAAATTTGCAAATCTGTAGTTAAGTTTATGCTAACAAGACCAAGGTAAAGACACCCCCAGATGGCGGCAGGCTTCTGCCCCCTGTGAGGCAGACACCGCTGTGCACCACTACGCTTTGGAAGGACCTGCTGCAGCCAAAAATAATTAAGCATGCTGTCACTGGCTTTTTGCTGTATTAACACAAAACATTTTCATCCAAGTCTCAACATGGGAGAAGGCCCCTGCCTCCAGTCTTGCCTTTTAAAAGATGCACAAACACCAACTCCCACAGACACCCTCCGCAGAGCTCGCTGATTATACATTATGTCACAGGCAGTAAAGAGGAATCTTTGATCAGTTTTCTCAAAGGAACAGTTTTTTGTCAAAGGCTGTGAGATTAGACCCTCATCGAGGCGTAGCTACTCATTTCTGCATTTTATCAGATGATGTACAAAAATGCAAATTATGCTTAGACAAGTATACAGTGTGCATGAGTATTTATGCACACTAATGGAGCAATATACAGCTCTGAATTAATGATTGTCAAGTGTTGGTTACGAATCTACTTTAAATATGAATCTAATTCAAGATTGTGTGTCTAGATTATGACTTACTTAGCTACTATTCATTTGACAACACTTGTAGTGGCATAATTTTAACTCTATAGTTGTAATCTATATACAATTATGTGCATAATTTTTCTCTAATTCTATATTAACAGTGATGTTTCACAAATAAGCATTAGAAATAAAATGTATAATAAATTCTTCTGCCACAGTTGCTTTGTGTAGTACCAGTTCCCTTGTTCCATGCCTTTAGTCAGATGTGGGTAGTAACAAGCTACATTTACTTAAGTAACATTTTGGGTATAAATACTTGTAGGAGTAGTTTTACTGCATCATACCTTTTTAGTTTTACTTGAGTAGTATTATTAAATATTGCTACTCTCGAGTAAGTTTTCTGGATAATCTACCTCTCACGAGTAACAAGTAACCACACCTACAACTTATGTTGAAGTGAGACTTCTGATTTGTAAGCAAACCTTGTTGTTGGAATGCTGTTTTCCGCCATGTTAAATTTGTTGAAGTAGTGTTATTTTTACTTGACTACAATTTTTGTAGTACTCTACCCAACTCTGCCATTAGTCTGCTGGGGACCATAGATGGGAGTGGCCTGCTATGGCAAATTAGCAAAAATGTGGCAGGGGCAAAGACTGCTTTAGACATTAATCTAAATATATATATATATTAAAAAAAACTGTTGGATTTTAAATTTAATGGACTAGGATTAATTGTTTATCTTCTTGTTTAAGTAAAAATAATTAGTTCATGATTAATTTTTTTCTTTTAATTTTAAAACTATGGTATTTTTACTCAAGGTTATCAGAGAACTTATACCACCCCAAGCCTAATTATTGGTCTTATATAAATTGCATCACAAGTGGAAGTGCTTCAGGGCAAACTTTACAGTATTCTAGATACCTTTTCAAAATGAGCCAATGTTACCCGTCAGTGTTAATGAGAGATAATTTTTAACACTGATGACATAAAGAATGCATCTTTTCTGCTTGCAAAGAGAAATGTGACACGCTGTTTGAAAACAGTGGGTGAAAAATGCAGCTGGCCTTGAAAGACGGAAGTGTGAATCAAAGACAGGCAGATATTTCAGTAACAAGTACTCTGGGACATGCATCTGAAATCCCCCAAAACAATTTTAACTGTCTGCTTTAGTATAGAGTGAAGTTATAAATGTAATCTCACATCTCACGTTTTGCATCTTCTTTACCTAACCTCACTGAGTTATATATTTGTCAGCCGAGGGGCTGCGGAGTGTAAACTCATCTATTTCTATCATTTATCCTGAAGTGTAGAGGCACACTGACAGCAACCTTGAGTTTCTATCCGTCGTTAGATTCCCTTTCTCTTCAGTCAGCTGTGAAGAACCATTTTCGGTTCTGCCTGAGCAGCTGCACTGCTATATAAAATGGTTTTAACTTGCTCCTCAGCGCTTCATTTTATATCCAGAACTGATTTGCTTTGAAAATGCAGTATCTGGCCAATCTGTCTCCGTGTTTGGGTGCTTCAGTCTGGATTAAAGAGATTTTTTTCCCCCCCAAAGTATGGTCTGACAGCCAAATCTTACCTTTATAGAAAATAGTCTAGTCTTAAAAGATAAAATATCTAAGACACGTCCTTTTTGAGCACTATTAATTACTTGTTGGAAGGAAAGGTTATGGGTGACATAAATCAAAATAAATATCCTCTTATGCTAAGACAAGCATAAAACCCCAAAGTAATTAGTGATTTTATGTGTATCCACTGTTTTTTTTCCCCATTTCTTAATGTGTTTGTTTAAAACGGAAATCAGATGGGAAGGCATATTTTAAAGGTCACTACTTTAGTATAGGCATCTGCTATATCTGGCAGAATGAAATCTTCTTGTGTGCTCGGAGGCTTTAGGCTAAATGATTTTTATAGCAGAGTCAAACTGATGACTGATTACTCAGCTCACCTTGTGAAACTTGGAAATAAAAAGAAAAATAAATAACATCACTTTCCATCTTCTGTCTACCATCCAGATCTAACGTACACATGTAATTTAGGAGCCAGTTTTTTTTATGAAGTAAGACTGAAAAAATTACCAATTTTAATAACTACAACATGTTCAGGTGAAAATGTTTTATTTTTTTCCCCCCAATCTATTCAGAAGGCAACTACAAAGTATTAGGAACATTGCAGATAAAAGAACAATAGTATGACCACAGAGGAGTAAATTTCAATTAGTAGACTTAGACATTTCTAGATCAATGTTGCATAATTATGAGAAAAGTACTCTGTCAAAAGAAAAATTAAAACAATCTATGATTAAATGCATTAATGTATGATATTCTCTGACATTGTAAAGTCAGAAATTTGTAAGACAAAATCTGGAACAAAACTCAGGTTTTTTGTAGTCATCTAAAGTATTTTGACAAATTGCCTCAAGTATTTAAAAGACAACCTGTCTGTGTTGGTGACAGAGTTAAAATGTGACTGAGAGTAGGGGAAAATATCTCTAAAATTAATAATGATAATGTTTATAACAACTTTTTGTTACTGGAAAACTGAAAAATTCTCCTGGTTCCACTTTAAATTTAAAACATTCAGCTTGTAATAATATATTTTTCAAACATTTCAAAGTATAATAGTGTTAACATTCAACAAATTCCTACCATTGAATATGTACTATTTAGTTTCGTTAATACCCTGTAATAACTGGGCCTACAGCTCTACAAAGACCACACATACAGAAAATGCCCGTGCCAATCTTGCATAGTAGTCCAAATTATCTCATTAATCCCAGGCGTCGTTTCAAAGTAAGACAAATGTTCATGCAGCATGTGTGTCTCATTGCCAAAATGCTCCAAAGAACAAGAGGGTGTTGTGCAGAAGACAGGGCTGCTATAAATTATAGGAGCTGAGGCTGGGAAGAGCAACAGACTCAGGTCCATCATTGTCCAAACCTTAATCTCACAGTCCTCACATTGTAGATATGTGTGTGCGCTACTAGGCCCCCCTGTGCTTGTTAATCACATGGAAACATCACCGGACTGCCTGTCCCATCAAAGCTCACCCTAAAGTGCACCCTGCATTAGGAGCATTATTCCAGACATGTTAGTAGTTGAAGGCCCAGTCTGTTATCTTCTGTTTGCTTTCTTTATCCTCCAGAGAATGTCTTGAAAAGTTCAGGGATTCATTGTGTTTGTGAAACAGCTGAAAACAAAGAATCCAGCTATTTGCTTTCTTTTTTGCATCAAAGCTTCCCACTCAGTCATTTTTATTTTTTATGATATGAGTTATTGATTGTACATTTTATCCTGCATACAATTATACAAACAGCAATTAAATACTCTTTTTACAAGTCATCTTATAGTTATTGTTAATGCACATTTCATGCAATTGCAAGGTCAAACTCTAAGTTTAGTGTAATGGTTAGAAAAACTCCATAAATAGATGCATTACAGCTTTTTCCCCTGCTACTAAAAGGAAAGAGTTTATACAGTATGTGCTTTAATAAAAGCTTCTCCCTGGTGAGGCATTTATGTCAGGGGGTAACAAAGTGAACATATGCACAGCATGGCTCAGCCTTCGGTGCAGAAATGGCTGCATCTTTGATAAATACACACGGCAACCAGGCTGCAGTAAAGCAGGTGGGAAGTCAACCGATGCTATGCATGACCTTGCATCTTCTAGACATAAACCTTCGCTAAATTCGGCATCTGAGTGTATTTCATTTTATGACCAGGCCAAAAGAGTGATTCAGGAAAATGTGAACAAAAGACGGAGATATAAAACAATAAAGGAAAAAGATTTTGAAAAACAAACAGCAATTGGTCGGGTTCCAAAAGTGGGCTCTTTACATGCAAAGGTAATTTAAAGTGCTTCACACCAAGTCCGTGGAGAGATATAAATAACAATAGTAAAAGGGTTGAACTGCTTTTCCTGAAACAAGAAATAAAATGACAATTAATGAAGTAAGAAAATTAAATTACACAGTTAATTCAATAAAAATAATCAAAAATATGGGCGAACCGGTTCTTCAGTGATGAAGTTTATTAAACATGGCTTGAGATGAAATGACCTAGGGATTCATAGAACAGTTGAATGGTTAAAAGTCACATGGACTCAGGCATGAATTAAATAAACCCCAATTTTAGGCTCCTAACGTCGAAAAGACATGAAAGACTAAGTATGAGTAGACCTTGATTTAGGATTAATTAGCCCTTAATAAGAAGCTAGTAGAAAAGGAGGAGTATTTTTATTTTGTTTTTGTTTTGCAATGTATTTTAAATATTTTATGAATACCTCATGGTTTTGCTGGGAAGGCCATCACTAATCATCTCCAATATTCACATATTACAATACAAAGATGAATGAGCAAAGCTCCTTTCTCACAAAGTTTAAATCCCCTAAACACAATTAGATTTTTTTAAATAACTTTTGTTCTTTTTCAAATTGAAAAGCAAGATAAGAACTGATTGTTTTCCAATTTTTTTTATCAGTGTTGTACCTGTTGATTCATAAGAACTAGCTAGTCCAGTGCACCCATGTTAAAATTGTTTGTTTATAGTCCACTGTCTAAACATTCTGAAATGACTTCACAGCTCTTTTCTTCTTCATTTATTATATTTTGTTTGCAAAAGGATTGAAAAATATATAATAGTGTGAGATTATTTACATGTATTTTGTTCATGTTGTTTTGAGGTGCTTGTAACCTGTCCAATTGATTTCCTCAAACTGCATCTTTTTATATGCAGTATACTCAAAAATCCCAAAATAGGTGAAAAAGGGGAATGAAGCAAGGCAAATCTAAAACTTTTGGCTTGAAAGCAGCCTATTAAGAATATATAATTATGGTAATTTTAAAAGCATTACAAAGTTGGTGCTTTTCTTTAGTAAAATATTCATTATGTTTAAGCATATCAGCTGATGACATGCTGTTATTTTAGCTGCTGACCTGTTCAGCTGCTTACTTGTACATTGATCTGAAAGAAAAGTTGGAAGTGGAATAGTTCATTAAGTTGCAGCAATCAGCCTGTGTGCTTCTCCCTTTAGCTGCAAACTAACATGGAGATTCATGCTTAGTAGCAAAACCATTGGAATTAAAAAATAAAACAGTTTAATCTATTTAGATATTTAGGACATGATCTTTCAGTTTTAACTTGCTGAGTTTAAATCATGGAAGAAATTTGTAGCCAATCATAAAACAGCATCGTTGAGTTCAAGTTCTCAAAAAGGTGAGCAGGATACAGTGTTTATCACACTGTCTGGCCAAAATAAAAGTCACCAACCTCTTCATTATCTAAAAAGCAAATACCCAGATATTTAATGAGCAGCATTACTGCTGTGACACAGAAATGAAACTGATGAAAGATGTCAAGGTTCTTATTAGTGTGAAAAAGAATGTTTTTTTTTATTTAAAAGAAAATTTAGAAAATATTATAATCTAATTTTACTCTGAAGTCAGTATGAGATATTTTGCCTCATTCTCTAAGTTTTGAAGAGGAAATTCCTTTTCTCAGCAGGCATCCCACAACTTAAAATATAGAGTGAAGTGAGCCATTTATTACATAAAATACCCAATATAAAGAATTTGGAGTTAGTACTTTCGGCTGGTTGAAGATGTTTGTTTTTCTCATATATTATTGCAAGAGATTCAGTCTTTGATAAAATTCTGCCTCACAATCTTTTCAACCTCACGGTGTGTGTGTGCTTACTTACTGTGTGGTAACCTCAAAAGTCTTCCACCATGTTTGATCTGTACCGTACCATATGGCCATGTTTTATATGAGTAATGTATTCCCATAAGATCATGTTTCTTGTAGGTTTCAGTGGTGTTGCACTAGAAAACATTCAGTACAGTGTGTATGTGTTCTGTACCCTTTGAAATATTATGTGGCAGGTGTACCACTGCTAGGTAGCTACTCCCCAGAGGAGTTTGGTCTCGGTTCTGCGTCTTCCACATGGGGCCCTGAAACTGTCTCTGTGGGTGTTAGGAAGGAAGGATAAGGAGGGTTGAGAGAGAGGAGGAGCTTGAAAATTGCTACCTTTTCTTCAGATGGAGCTATGGCAGAAATTGTTTTGACACAGTGCCTAGCAAACAGATTCATGTCTAACTTTTTTTTGCATTTCAACTGTAAGTCTCAACATATATGTTGGGGAATTTGTGTGCAAGACAAACTAAAGGTAGCTAATAATTGTAAAGTGGAAGGAAAATAATGCATGGCCTGTAATTGTTTTGACCAACTAAAGCCTAAAAAAATGTGGCATGGGTGCATATTGGCCCCTCTTTACTCAGATACTCCTAAGTATATACCAATGCAACCAGCTGTCTTTAGAATGAACCTAATTAGGTGCGTAATTTAATATCAGTATATATTCATCTTTTGATCCACATGCAAAAAACATGTCAGTGAACACACACCAGGGCCATGAGGAAGCATGGTGGTCGGAGCATCATACAGTGGGAATCCATGATTCGAGCAAGCAGCAGGGAGTCCCCTTTTCTCTGACGCCCCTAATTAAAATGTTGTGTTCTTGAGAGCTGGATCATATCAGAAGTAAACACAAATCTCTCACAGGTGATGCACACATAGAAACGTTTAGATGTATCTCTGCTTCAGCACACATGGCTCCAATATTAGCCCATCATCAAAACTCTGTAAAACTTGACTGCATGCTAGTGAGGCAGTTTCATCATTTCATTCAAGTATGTAGGACACAGGATAGATCTAAAAGTTGCAGGACTCCATTCCTTTAGGACTGCATTTTGAGCTTTAGAGTTTTATTGATTCAAAAGCTTTTGATGTTTCCTGGAAAATAGCAGACTGCATGCTGTGAAATAAAAAAAAAATAAGCTAACAGTAGCTTCTTTCTCTGTGTGTGTGGTCAAAAGGAGATAGTTCCTAACCATCAAATGGTGTTCTCTGGTGATATGGAAGAAAAGCTTAGTCCATGTTATTCAGCAAACTGGTTTGGTGTTGAGGGAGATAGATTGTTGAGAGTCTTGTAAGTAAACTGGAGACACTATGAATATGTGAGAAATTAGTTACAACCTGGATGTGAAAATAGTTTATATATAAACAGGTTATTGGTTTGACGAAGCTTTGATTTGTTTGAAACTGAGAACAGGAAATAAAACTTGGCTTTAATGACCAAGCATCTCTTCCCTAACCTTGCTGTCTAATTGTTTGTTTCCTTATTGAATACTGGAAACCAGTGGGCAAAATGTTATTTATGATAGTAGCAAATGCTATTTGTCTTCCTCTTCCCTTTTCTGTGTGGACTCATATGAAATATATTTTTCTTCACACTAATAAACACAAGAACCTTTCAGAACCTTTTTCATTTAAATAACTGTGTCCCATTCTCGTAGCGACAAGTCTCCGTCCAGCCCCAGGGAGAGCAGAGCTCTTTAAGCATGAGCAGCTGCAGCCCCCTGCAGTTTTTCTTATTGAAGCCTTGTGAATGTCAGGACGTTAGTAACCAGTTGCCTTTTTTTAATATGTGGTAACAGGATTTTCAAAGGCCTTGTGGCATCATACCACTTTGAACTTCAAAAATAAGAGTGAACTAAAGATAGAAAAAGTCCTCCTCAGTGCTTTAGGTGCCATACTTTGAGTCTACATTTCCCAAGATTGTTGAGTTCGTCATCCATTTGAAAAAAGCTTTAGGTCAGAAGCTCTGATTAACCAAAACAGTTCTTCGCTTCAGGCTGTTTATAAAAATTCCCCATGTTTTAAAAATTGCAAACTAAAGCAAGAATCCTGCAAAAGTTGAAAGGAGCATTAATATTGGATAATGAAAATTGATTGAGTATTTTTATAACTTTCAGCCTATTTGAATATTGTGTTTACTGTTGGAGTAAACCTGTCAATGCGTTAAACTTCTGTAAAAACAAAATAGAATACCATTTCATGGCACATGTTTCCAACTTTTAATTATTTTCACATCTGTTCTCCATTTTTTTGTTTCACTTTTTTTAAGAAATATCTTTCCTGTTTAAAATTATTTTTCATAGTGATTATTAGAAAGATCGTCAGCACAATGTCAGAATACTTTGTACTAATAAAATAATTAATACTTCAGTTACATCTTAACAAAATTTCAGAAAGTTAACTTCAGTAATTCAATGTAGATTTTTAGAGTATTATATCATTCATGTTTTGAAAATCAAGGCTTATTTTTATAAGCCTTGATTATAAAAATTCATCTCAGTGAATTTTTATAATCAAGGCTTACATCTAACAAATACTGGGTGTCGAACATTAACTCAGATCAAATTCATTCCATGTCAATTCCGCTAAACAGGTATGTGTGCTTTTTATTTCACAATCCTCTCTAGGCTGAGACTATGCCTGTTGCTTGTGCATCTTTTACCACCATTCTTTTTCCTTCCACTCAACTTTCCATGACCGTATACTGTATACAACCGTTGGTTGGTATCCAGGTTTTTTAGCAGTGACATTTTATTCCTTGTCCTCCCTGTGGGCAGTGCAATAACAGGCTGATGGTCAACTATCAAGTCAGCAGTCTTTCTCATGCTTGCCTAAGCCATTTTTATATTTAAAAAAATTACTTTCATTTCATCTGTCATAGGTGTTATTGTAATTATCAAAAAAAAGCTTTAAGCCATAACCATAAAATGTTCTGAAATTAAATATAAATATATTTTTGTGTATAATGAATGGATATAGTGACATTAGCTTTTAAAATGGAATTACAGAAAGTAATTAACCTTTTATTGACATTTTAATTCATTGAGATGTATCCATAATTGTACATCATACTAATTTATGCTGGTTTAGATTCATGCAGAGAACAAATACTGATTATTTATCAAGATATGTGGGAAAGTATTTAGATTACTAAATTGATCAAACTCTTTAGTCTTGTAATAGAAAATTACCAACTTGTGATTGTAAAAAGAGGCAGTTCCACAGAAGAATATTTGTACACATTCCGTAACCCTTACTTAACCAAACACAGATTTGAATGTGCCTTTGTAATTACTATCATTAGGATAATTTGGAGAGTGTGTGGCACATGTTGCTGCAATGAAACCATGCTTAATGTGTTTCCATGCTGTGTCTTTCTCTTCATCAGATCCACATTGGGCATACATGTCCTAATTGAAATGATGGGCTATAGCATCTGTGAAGGCCACATCACTTTTGGTCTTCCCTGCAGCTGCACCACCACAACTGTGTATATATTTTTGCGTACTTGTAAATCTTTCTGACATTTAAAGATTCATGAAGCCCAGCTCACTAGCTTAAGGAGCTTGCACATAACCTCGTAGAATTATGATGTATGGCTGCGGCTGTTTAGTCCCTTAAACAGAAAAAAATATTTGATGCAGCTGAAGTCAGGTAGTAACACCACAGTCTAATGTTTCCCTAGCAAAGATGAAAGGGTGCTCTGATTTTACATCATAGGAATGGAGATTTAAAAGCAAAGGCATTCTACTACAAGGGCACAAAGATTACTATACTTCACTTTCCTATTGTCATGTTTTCCTTCTGTTGAATTCAAATCTAGTAAGCCTACCTATACTTTACCAATTGATTGCCTTCTTTTGTAGATAGTATAGTCTTTCTTTGTATTTTGCCTACAACATGAATGGGGATGGATGTTTTTACAAAACAGTAGCACACTGCATCTCAGTTCTGAGCTTTGACTTCGTACTGTGGGTAGCCATGTAATTCCAGCAGATGCACTACAAACAGTTTCAGAGATTTCCTTTTTTCTGATTTAATGGCAAAGCTATTGTGGTATTTGACCTCCATTGCTACAGTTTCCCTGCTGAAAAATAAAATGCCTGCCACAGCATTTCTTTGAGATCCTGTAGGGTCACAACCACCACTTTCTGAGCGCACCAGTGGTAGAAAATCACAGCTCAAATTGTGGTTTGAAAAATGTTTTTAGGATTATTTTGGTATACACTCACAGGCATATTTTAGTAGATACACTAAAATAGGCTGATTGTATCAGATTAAACTTCTGCTTTTGGAATTGCAGTAAGTCAAACTTTCCTCAAAGATTGGGGCGGTACATGATTTAGAGGTAGAGCGGCCGCTCAATATACGGAGGCTATTAGTCATCAATCCAGTCATCTGTGGTTCAGACGACTACCTTCGCTACATATGTTCTCTCCTTGTCTCTCAGTCCATTTCCTGTCCAATATACTGCAAATAAAGGTCACTAATTACAAGAAACCTTCAAAACCCATTCCTTAGAGATTTTGTTCTATATTTACATAAAAGTATCTCAGTTCCTGCACATTCGTCAGCTGCACATCCACAATATGAATCTCCTGTTCCTCCCCATCATGAAACTACTCCATTGGATTGAGGTCTGGTGACTCTTAAGGCCACTGGAGAACACTACTGCCATGTTCAAGAAATCATTTTCAGATGATTTGAGCTTCATGACTGCATTATTTTGCTCTAAGAAACAATCAGGAAAGGGACTGTGAAATTTGTTTAGTGTCAGAACTTGGTGTGTAAACAGCATTACAGCATGGCTCTGTTTTACCCTGTATCAATGTGTCAAGCTAGTGATGATGATCTAAAGCTATGATCTGGGGGATATTTTCTCGACCAAATGCAAAGCCGCTAGTATTTGAAAGCCACACATTGCCCTAATATTTTTGCTGACCATATTTGTCCCTTTATTCATCTTCTGTAGCTTCCAGCAGGATAATGCACCATGCCATTAAGAAACTATATCAACTGGTTTCTTAAACATGACAAGTGTAATGTAATCAAATGAATTCACCATATATCTGTCCCACTGAGCACCTTTGAGACATGTTGGAATGGGAGAATTATATCATGGATGTCAAGCGGACAAATCTGCAGGAACTACATGACAATGTCATGTCAACATGTCCTAAAGCTTCAATAATCTTTCCAATATCATCTTCATTTTAGAACTAAAAAAGGTATTCCAACTGATAAATAGGAAAGTGCTTCACATCTCTCAACCCATGGTGCATCACAGAGAACATCAGTCAGCATACATTGCTGTCGATTTGTAGCCACTGATGGCGAAACCTGCCTCTCATCCTCTTACTTCTATAACTGCTTACTTTTCAGTGTATATTGGGTATGAGCCTGTTATGTGTATTACAAACTCTCCTGTTTATTCTCCTCTAGCTCTGACTGGCTTAGATTTTTATCCAATCACTGACTCATCAGTCCCCTGTAAATCAATCCAACTGAGTTGCTGTTCAAAACATGGTCAGGATGGTGAACATCCTGTCCTGACATGATTAGCACAAATTTCTATCCGGCGGCGGGGGGGGGGGGGGGGGGGGGGGGGGGGGGGGGGGGGGGGGGGGGGGGGGGGGGGGGGGGGGGGGGGGGGG
>CAEFZX010006979.1:0-11192 GCA_903066825.1 Alfaro cultratus
ACATTGGAGCTCCAAAGGTCCAGAAGCTCATGTCTGCTATAGCACAGCAACGCGGTGCAGTTCTGGAGAAAAAGTCCAGTGAAAAATAGATAGAAAACCACTAAATAGCAGATTCTGGAGAGACGCAGAGCCTCGCGTTGTTCACGCGCCGCCATCTTGCTTTCAGACTGTGTGTGTTTAACGTTTGACCCACTGGGTCAGTAATTAATCTGATCACAACCTGTAGAACCTCCGTTAATGATTCACCTGAGCTGAAGAGCGTTAGCTGCAGTTCAGGTGCGTTAGCTGCTGCTGTGGTTGCAGGCTGTTGCCGGAGTCAGCCTGCAGGAGGTGAAGAGGCGAGGACGGATGGAGAGGAGCAGAGAGGAAGAGGGTCTCAGTGGACGGCTGAAAACGCTGGTGAGGCTCTCTGTGATTGGTTGGTTTCAACATCTGGGGCGGGTCTAATAATCCTGCTAGCATTCTGATCACTCAGGAGTTTCTGGCAAGTTCTGGTCCGATAACGGTTCTGATTTGTGTCCAGAATCTGTGCAGCAGGTCTGCAGCCAGCGGAACCGGACTGGTTTACTCCCAGATCTTCACGCACCACCAGAACCTCTGGGATACCAGGTAACGGATCTGGTCCGGATTGGGCCTTCAGCAGCAGTTAACTGATCTGGTCCTGGTTCCCTTCATCCGTTGGTTTAATTCAATCGTGGTCTCTGATTGGTTGTTGTCTTCCAGCCATGTGGAGAGTCCAGACAGAGTGACGGCCATCATGTCGGAGCTGCAGAGGAGGGAACTGCTGAGCCTCTGCGTCATCGTGGAGGTCAGTCTGGATCCGACCTGCGCGGCTGCTGGCCGACCCGGTTCTGATCTCTGTGTGTTTGTCTTTTAGGCCAGAGAAGCTACAGAGGAGGAGCTGTTGCTGGCTCACACGTGAGTCGACCAATCAGAGAGCCAAAAGCCTGACTTCCTGTTTGTTTGTGTCGACTTTCTGTTTGCTGATGTTGCTTCAGGAAGCTTTATGTGGACGCCATGAGGGCGACTCGGACGATGACCCAGACGGAGCTGCAGAGTCTGTCTGACAGATACGACTCTGTCTACCTCCACCCTGTGAGAGCACACACACACCTGCACAGACACACACACCTGCACAGACACACACACCTGCACAGACACACACACACACTTTACATTCAAACTGATGTAATTAAGAATTATTTTTGTTTTTGTTTTTATTGGCTGAAAGCCACAACCCATACCTCAGCTGTTGCTATGGAAACCTCTAGAATAAGCCAGAAACATGGCTACCGTTCTGTCTGAGGTCAGGTGTCAGTGACACGTAGAACATGTCTGAGTTTCATCATGTGACCTGCTTCCTTTGTGTGTGTGTGTGTCTGTGTGTGTGTGTGTGTGTCAGGAGTCCTTCCAGGTTTGTGTGACGGCTGTTGGTTCCGTCCTCCAGCTAGTGGATCGGGTCCTGACCTCAGAAGTCAGGAACGGATTCGCTGTCATCAGGTAAACGCAGCAGCACTTGTTCCTGTCACCTGACCCAGGAGACACACCTGACCTCTTTCTTCTTCTGCTGCTTCTGCTGCGGTCAGACCTCCAGGTCATCACGCTCAGGCCGACCAGCCCAACGGCTTCTGTGTGTTCAACAACATGGCGGTTGCGGCTCGCTACGCTCAGAAACGCCACGGCGTCAACAGGTGAGGGACGGTCAACCGCAGCGGCGCCTCCTGCTGGTCGATCCCAGAACTTCAGCAGAAACAAATTACAGTCCAGAACAAAACCCGAACGGACTCAGAACCTTTCTGTGGATGAAACAGCTGCATATGCTCTTATTCTGAAAGGGTTTTCAATGTGTTCCCGTGTTGTCAGGGTTCTAATCGTGGACTGGGACGTCCATCATGGTCAGGGTATCCAGTACCTGTTCCAGGAGGATCCCAGGTAAGCAACACGGCTCTGATCCAGGATATCACTCCCCCCTTTAAATCTGTCACTGATGCGTTAACGAGCTCCTGTAGCTCAGTCAGAAAACGCCATGACGTAAGAACGGAGGGAATCTCAAAGAGCTGACATGGTGCAACCGAGAGTCCGGTGGACATCGGAGATGATATGTAGAAACTATCATGTGCTTAATAAACATGGATGTTTATTCAGGTAAAAATGTTAACTACGAAAAAACATAACTCACTTCCAAATCATAGAGCAGCAAATAGAGCAGCTGCTCCCCCGTCTTTTATCAAACGCCTTTTCTTTTAGTTTCGTCTTTTATTGTTTAAAATGAGCCACAAACTATCACTACTGCTTCTCCATCGTCATCGTGTTTGATTATTATAAATTCACTATGGGATGTTGGGGGTTTTACTGGATTTTCTTCTGGAATCGGGATGTTCAGTGGAATCGGTTCTGTGTTGCTCCTGGACTCACGAACCGACCGAACCTGTTGGACTTTTATTGGCTCTGTGGTCACAGAGGTTTGGAAAATCGGCCAACAATCCTTAAATCGTGAACCAGACCTAAAACTCACCAGCTCTACTCCTCTTATCTCGTCTCTCCACTGCCCTAACGCAGAACTAACTCTACATATAGCGATATGTAAACGTCGCTATGGTAACGTTTACATATCCCTTCAAAATAAGATACAGATGCGCCACAAAAATGAACATTTTACTTTCATGAAAATGTTATCTTCCTATAACGACTAATGGAGTCCTGAGCTCGTTTCTCCCATCTGGAAGTGATGAGAGTCAATGACACCTGAAGTGCTGCTGATGCTCAGGGTGTTTGGTCTCTAGTGGGGAAGCAGTTTGAAGCTTCATGGCCTCATTAACATCCCGTCACCATCATGCAGAGCAGCTTGGACTGGGAATCACCTACTGGGATGAATCCATCCTCCTGTCTCTTCTCTGGGCCTTTTTCCTTCAAAGAAACTTTCCAAAGACTCTGATCTGTTTCTGACTCATTTTGCTGCTTGTGGCTCAATGTTGGCGGCAAGACGGAACCGAGAGAATCCGGTTAAAGGATTTTCAAAATAAAAGATCCAACAGACTCAAATAATACATAAAACGGAAATATGTCATTATTTCTGGTGCGGCCCTGTGGCCCCGGGGTCGGGGACCACTGCTGTAGCTGATTGGCAGGAAGCAGAGCCAGTTGAAACAACGGAGGACAGAAAGGTGAGAGCAGCCACAGTTCATCACCTGTACCTGAGATCTGCGGGGGCGGGGCCAAGAAATAAACACATACAGGGGAACATTTCAAAATAAAATGCATAACTCTGAAGGGAGGTAAATCTTTTGTGTGTGTGTGTGTGTGTGTGTGTGTCAGTGTGCTGTACTTCAGCATCCACAGGTATGAAGGCGGAGCCTTCTGGCCTCACCTGCAGGAGTCAGACGGCAGCTTTGTGGGCAGCGGGCGAGCTGAAGGGAGGAACATCAACCTGCCGTGGAACAAGGTGAGTCCGCTCCAGAACCGGACCTGCTGACCCTGGATCAGTCCTCCTGAGGGAGAGCTTGTTTTACCTTCCTGCACCGCTGGTTCTGATTCTCCTTCCTGTTTGTGTGTCAGACGGGGATGAGTGACGCTGATTACATCACCGCCTTCCAGCAGGTGCTGCTGCCGGTGGCTTGTGAGGTAACACACACACACACATGCATTCACAGGGTGTGTTAGCCTGTAGTAACTGGTGTGTGTGTTTGCAGTTCCAGCCTCAGCTGGTTCTGGTCTCAGCTGGATTTGATGCTGCAGCCGGAGATCCAAAGGTAAAACTGACCTGAGATCAGTCCCTCCGTCCTGTGGGTCACTTGAGTCACCGTGCGTGTGTGCGTTTGTCCAGGGGGAGATGTGTGTGCACCCTCAGTGTTTCCACATTCTGACGCACATGTTGATGAGTTTGGCTGAAGGTCGGCTCGTTCTCGCTCTCGAGGTAAATTTTCCATGTCAGACTCTAAACACTAAAAACACGTGAAGCTAGATAACTGCAAGTTACACCAGGTGCTGTTTCTGTTCAGGGAGGTTATGACCTTCAGGCGACAGCAGAGGGCGTCGCAGCCTGCGTCACAGCTCTGCTGGGCGGAGCCTGTCCTCTTCTGAACCCGCCCACTGCTCCCTCTGACAGGTAGCCCTGCTTTCTGGTTGGAGGCTGAGATGGGGGGTTGTTTCTAGCTCAGCAGTTTAGCGCTGGTTGGTGCTGCACCATAGCATTAGATTGCGATAATAATATTGTGTTAGCATAGCTCTTTAGCCTTCGCAGAACAAATTTTATACTTAGTGCTACATGGTTAGCACATCCAGTGTTTTAGTTAGCGGTGCTTGAACGTGGTCCAGGAAGTGAATAGCATCCCTGCTGGCTATGTATTTGTTGGGAGATGGAGCTCCCAGTGCTCCCAGTGCTCCCAGTTTGTCCCCTGTTGACTCCTGTCTCTGTCCCCAGCGCCTTGCAGTCCATCTCTGAGACCGTCTCAGCGCTGTACCCATACTGGGCCTCGCTGCAGGTTCTGACTGGACCCAGTCCTGAGGCGCAAGTCACCACAGCAGCAGCCAATCACAGCAGCCCAACACCGGCTTCCATCAACACATGTGTTGCCACGACAACAGGTCTGGCTTATGATGAGAAGATGATGGAGCATGTGAACCTGTGGGACAGGTGAGTCAACCGCTGTGTGGCTGAACATGGCCGCTAGAATTAGCAAGTTGCAGTAAACGTGTGAATCGTCGTCGTCGTGTTTTGGTGAACGTGTGAATCGTCGTGTTGCGGTGAAGGTGTGAATCGTCGTCGTCGTGTTTCGGTGAACGTGTGAATCGTCGTGTTGCGGTGAACGTGTGAATCGTTGCAGGCATCACCCTGAACATCCTCAGAGGATTTCTAAGATCTTCTCCAAACATCAGCAGCAGGGATTGGTCACCCGTTGCCATCGGATACCCGCCCGCCTGGCGACCGAGGAGGAGCTGGCCGTGTGTCACAGGTGAGAGGTGAAAGGTCGCGTGCCAAGCTGTCACCACTGGGAGGGTTTACCTGTGTGTGTGTTGCAGCCTGCAGCACATCGAGCAGATGAAGGCGACGGCAGAGATGAAACCCCGCGACCTTCACAAACTGGGAAGCGAGTTCACCTCCATCTTCTTCAGCAACCAGAGCTTCCAGTGCGCCCAGTTGGCTGCTGGAAGCTGCTTCAGCGCCCTGGACGCCATCCTGAGTGGCCAGGTAGGCCTGCAGGAACACCTCAGCCCTCAAGAGGCATCAGTAGGTCCAGGCAGGACTCATCGGACGTCAATGTCGCCATAGCAACGCACCAGACGGACAAAGTGTTGATCAAAGAACAACAACAGCATCAGAGCCAAACTGACAGAGTTTTAAATCACCAGAATAAAGTGATAATATTAGTAGCATAAAGATCCAATATTACCAGAAGACTTCAAATTATTAGAAAAAAAGTTGTAAGGAGGGCAAACCCATTTAAAGTCATTTCTTTTTTTATAAAGTATAACATTTCTCATTTTAATTCTGAATTATTTATCATGGAGTCCTGCCTTAAAATTAATTTTCTTTATTAGGAACTATTAGATTCACACAAAGATAAAAAATAAATAACAGGAGTTAAAAAAACATCCTACTCAGATTAAAGTAAGTGAATAATAAGAGGCTGTGCCCCCTGGTGGCTGGCTGTCTCCACTGCAGCTGAGTAACGGCGTGGCCATTGTCCGCCCTCCGGGTCACCACGCTGAGAGAGATGCTCCTTGCGGTTTCTGTCTCTTCAACACTGCTGCTCTCGCCGCTCGCTACGCCCAGAAAAACTCCCATGATCCTCAGCTGCGAGTGCTGATCCTTGACTGGGACGTTCACCATGGCAACGGGACGCAGCACATGTTTGAAAACGACGACAGGTGAGGAAGGAGAGCAGTGAGAGTGAGAGCGCAGCGACATGAATCTGATGTTCTGTCTCCGTCTGCAGCGTTCTGTACATCTCTCTCCATCGCTATGACAACGGGACATTCTTCCCATTCTCAGAGGACGCCGCCGCCGACAGGGTGGGCGTGGCCAAGGGGGCAGGCTTTAACGTGAACATAGCGTGGAGCGGCGGGCGAATGGGCGACTCCGATTACCTGGCAGCGTTTCATCACATTGTCATGCCGATCGCTGCCGAGGTAATCAATCACAGAACCATTGGTTATTGGTTAATCAATAACTTTTACTGTTACAGGCGGTTCATCTAATAGAAACTATCTGAAGACCTCTGATTGGCCGCCTTCCTGCGGTGTTCTCTGATTGGGCCGTTTTTCCTCTGTAGTTTAACCCTGGACTGGTTCTGGTGTCGGCCGGGTTCGACGCGGCCCGGGGAGATCCGCTGGGCGGATACCAGGTGACTCCTGAGGGATACGCCCACCTCACACACCTGCTGATGTCACTGGCTGGGGGGCGTGTCCTCATCATCCTGGAGGTGAGGCCTGACTGGCTGATGCTCCTCTGCTCCTGATTGGCTGATGCTCCTCTGCTCCTGATTGGCCGGCTTTCTTTGCAGGGCGGTTATAACCTGACGTCCATCTCCGACTCCATGGCGATGTGCACCAGTGTGTTGCTAGGAGACGCTCCCCCCTCCCTGGCCACGCCCTTCCCTCCTCCCCATCACTGCGCCGTGGCAACAATCAGGGAGGTCATCCAACAGCACGCCCCCTACTGGCGCTCCCTGAGGATTACCGGTGAGTACCGGTTCTGGTTCTGTATCCGGTTCTTAATGTGGTTCCTGCTCTGTATCCGGTTCTTAATCTGGTTCTGGTTCTGTATCCGGTTCTTAATCTGGTTCCTGCTCTGTATCCGGTTCTTAATCTGATTCTGGTTCTGTATCCGGTTCTTAATCTGGTTCTGGTTCTGTATCTGGTCCTTAATCTGGTTCTGAGTCCGGTTCTGTATCTGGTTCTTAATCTGGTTCTGGTTCCGGTTTTGTATCCAGTCCTGGTTCCGGTTTTGTATCCGGTTCTGGTTCTGTATCCGGTTCTTATTCTAGTTCTGGTTCCGGTTCTGTATCTGGTTCCTAATCTGGTTCCGGTTCTGTATCTGGTTCCGGTTCTGTATTAGATTCTTAATCTGGTTCTGGTTCCGGTTTTGTATCCAGTCCTGGTTCCGGTTTTGTATCCGGTTCTGGTTCTGTATCCGGTTCTTATTCTAGTTCTGGTCCCGGTTCTGTATCTGGTTCCGGTTCTGTATCCGGTCCTTAATCTGGTTCTGGTTCTGTATCTGGTTCTGGTCCTTAATCTGGTTCTGGTTCTGGTTCTGGTTCTGTATCCGGTCCTTAATCTGGTTCTGGTTCCGGTTTTGTATCCAGTCCTGGTTACGGTTCTGGTTCTGGTTCTGTTTCCCATTCTTAATCTGATTCCGGTTCTGTATCCGGTCCTTAATCTGGTTCTGGTTCTGTATCCGGTTCTTAATCTGGTTCCTGCTCTGTATCCGGTTCTTAATCTGGTTCTGGTTCTGTATCCGGTTCTTAATCTGGTTCTGGTTCTGTATCTGGTCCTTAATCTGGTTCTGAGTCCGGTTCTGTATCCGGTTCTTAATCTGGTTCTGGTTCTGTATCCGGTTCTTAATCTGGTTCTGGTTCTGTATCTGGTCCTTAATCTGGTTCTGGTTCCGGTTCTGTATCTGGTTCCTAATCTGGTTCTATCTGACTCGGTTCTTTTCAGTTCCAGAGTCGGTGCAGTTGGCCCTCTCCTCCCCAAAGCATCGTGGGAAACGTAGTTCTCAAGGCAGGAAGTCAGACAAACAGCCGCTGCCCCCTGCTGGACAGGCGGTTGCTACGGTAACGCCCAGATTGAAAAATGATTTCCCTCTAAATTGCATGGAGTCACATGACTTGTCTCGTCCTATCAGATGCAGGGTGTGGAGCATCTCACTCAGGGATTGGCCAGTCTAGATATCACTCAAGCCCCGCCCTCCCCACAGGAACCGCCCACAATGGAGGTCAAAGGTGATGTGGAGTCTGAGTTGGAGAACAGCCAATCAGCAGATAGCATGACTCAGGTGAGTCCCTTAGATATGCCTCTCTCTGATCTCTACCGTCAAATCTGACCACTTCCTGTTTCCTGTCAGAGTGTTACCATGGCAGCAGCGGGGTCAGGCGAAGGGGCGGAGCCTACATCAGAGGGAGCCTGTGGTTGGTCGAAGCCTCAGGTGTCTCTGGAGCTGACGTGCAGCACTGAGATGGGCGGAGTCAGTAGATAATAGCTCACCTGCTAACCGCGCCCTTAATGAGTGCCCAGGTGTGACGTCCAACCTGTCCCTCCGTTCCCAGGACACTCTGTACGTGGTGGACCCTCTGCCCTGGTGTCCTCACTTGGATGCCGTTAAGCCCCTCCCTCCCTCAGGTGTTGATGTCTTCCAGCCGTGCACCGACTGTGGTTCTGACGCCGAGAACTGGGTCTGCCTCACCTGCTATCAGGTGAGCCACCGCCCCGCTCTCCCTGTCTCCAGGATGTGGTCCCTGTCTCACCTGTCCCCTCCCCCAGGTGTGCTGCGGTCGCTACGTTAACGAGCACATGGTGACGCACGGCACCATGTCAGAGCACCCTGTGGTGCTCAGCTTCTCTGATTTGTCCGTTTGGTGTTACCTGTGTGAGTCCTACGTCCACCACCAGGTGAGGCGGCTCCGGGTCAGGCGCGGTCCAGTACCGACGGGTAGGCGGTACCGCTCATGTTCTGTTTGCTTCTGCTCAGGTTCTGTTCGAGGCCAAGAACGCCGCTCACTTCGCCAAGTTTGGAGAGGAAGTTCCTCCCTGGAGCTGAGCTTTTATCGTTTTAGTGCAAATCGCTTCCTGATCTAAATGGGCTTTTATTCTGAAAGTTCTACCCAGAGTTGGTTTTCGAAGGAACACTTCCTGTAAAAATTCTGACTTCCTGTGACATCACAAACCAATAAACTTGCTGCGATGTGATTGGTTGGATTGGGAGATGATGTCACTCTAAAATAACTGACCTGGTTCTGATCCGGTTCTGATATGGTTCTGACCCGGTTCTGATCTGGTTCTGACCCAGTTCTAATCTGGTTTTGATCCGGTTCTGATCTGGTTCTGACCCAGTTCTGATCTGGTTCTGACCCAGTTCTAATCTGGTTTTGATCCGATTATGACCTGGTTCTGATCCGGTTCTGACCTGATTCTGACCCGGTTCTGATCTGGTTCTGACCCTGTTCTGATCCGGTTCTGATCTGGTTTTGATCTGATTTTGACCCGTTTCTGAACCGGTTCTGATCTGGTTCAGTTCGCCTCAGAACCGGGTCAGAACCGACCCATTAATCAGTATTTGAGGTAAAAGTCTTTCCATTTGTTTTATTGACAATAAAAATAATTTTTTTCTGATTTTCAGTTTTTTATTTTTCTATTGTCCGGTGTAGGATATGGCAAGACGTTTTAACATAAAATCAGTTTTCTCTGAATCCTTCATTTTGATCATCCTGATTGATTATTCCAGATCAAAATGGTGTCTGGATTCTTCCGCTGCAGCTTCTCTTCCATAAACACAAAATAATGTTCATGACATAATTATGACTCTGCGTTTGTTTACCCTAATGAAGAAAAGAGACGAGGAGAATTTCATGAACTGTTTATTTAACAAAATGTTTTGCTGTAAAATAAATATGATAAAACTGAAGATAAAAATTATTTTTTTATTCATTTTTTAATAGAAATTTCTAAATGCTCCGTAAATGTGGGACGTATTTAATCAGATTTCGGTTTCTGGATGAAAATCTGCCAGATTAGGTCAGATTATCTTCTGTTACCATGGTGATGAACCCAGAGCCTGTTTCCATGGTGACAGAGTCTGTTAGACTGGAGCATCCGGGAACTTTGCCTCCTCTTCCTCCCGCTGCAGAAAGCCCTCCTCCTCTTCATCACCATCTCCCTCCTCTTCCTCAGACCGCAGTCCGTCGCGGCTCCAGCTCAGGTTCGGTTCGGTTCGGTTCGGTTCTCTTCGTGTTTCCTGTCGGCTGATTTTTGAAGCGTGAACGCGCCTCGGCTCGTGCGTGTGTCAGTAAATCTGACAGACTGTCGGCGCTTTGATGTTTGATGTGAGTCACGCTCCCGAACCTTTGATCTTTTGTGTTTCCTTTTTGATGTTGCGGAATTTTGCTGCGCTCTGATTGGCTGCTGCCTTCTGATCCATCAGTCACGTGGCGATTATTGATTATTGTTTACCGTTTGTTCCGAAATCAGCAGATGGATGGATGTTGTATGTATCTGCTTCTCTGATTGGCTCATTCTTTCAGCTCAGGAGCCAATCAGGAAGCTGAACATTAATCAGTGAGTCCTTCAGAATTGGTTCTGGTTGATCTGGGATCTGTACTGAAACAGTTTGGACCTGGTTCTGGGGAGCTGAAGAATCGGAACCAACTGCAGCAGGTTGGGATTATCAGCAGAGGAACCGGTTCTGATCCGGTCTGCCTCTAGAGGCTGCTGTTTGGTCCGGACTCTGCGCTGGTTCTGGTCGGGTTCTCCAGAACCCTCCAGGATGTCGGTGTCTCCGGGCCTCGCCGACCTTTCCCGCCTCTACCAGACCGAGTTCGTGCGCAGCGCGCGAGCGGTCGGCGTGCTGTGGGCCGTGTGCACGCTCTGTTTCGCCATCATCCAGGTGGTCATCCTGGTCCAGCCGTCCTGGGTCGGAACCACGGCCTCCGGGACGCAGCGGGCCGGGCCGCCGCTGCCCAGCGGAACCATGGGACTGTTTGAGGTGAGGAGGCTGAACAATCACAGAACCTGACAGCTTCCGGTCTCACATTACTGGGTCATGACCCGATTAAATTCTGGATTCAATTGTTTTTAATTGTATTTATTTATTTTACAATAAACCTTTTTTAACATTGAGGTGATCAGCCAATCAGATGGCAGCGTTCCTTCCTCCAAAGGTGGTGAGAAACGGTCATTTTACTGCTTGGTTCCTAGAGTTGAGTAGGTATCACCACAAGGGGGCGCCCAGTCCCCTTTCTTTTGTTTTAATCCTGTAGCGAGTAAGAACTCTTTTACATGTTTTAGAGAGAAACGTCTCTCTAAAAACTCTTGTATCTTTTCTCATGTACGAGAAGATAATGTAAGTTCAGTAGAGATCTGACTTTACGTAGACGAAGTGAAATAAAGTGAAAGTGTGGAATTGCTGGGTTTCAGATGACGTAGCATCGACGTCACCCAATGCAGATGGAGGGCCGGAAGTAAATGCAGCCCATTTA
>CAEFZX010006981.1:0-18400 GCA_903066825.1 Alfaro cultratus
GCGGCTGGCCTGCTAGCGGCTGGCCTGCTAGCGGCTGGCCTGCTAGCGGCTGGCCTGCTAGCGGCTGGCCTGCTAGCGGCTGGCCTGCTAGCTAACGCAGGTGACTAGGCTTCTGCTCAGTTATTTATCTTCCTTTCCCAAATGCGTTCTGCTTCCAGGGTTTACAGAAAGTTATTTTTGAATTATTACCTCTAAAACCTGTGTGAATAAATCCCTGAGAGCTGTTTATGCATGTTGACAGGAAAATCCTTTGTGAGCATGTGTGTGTAAGAATATGAAACAGCCAGATAACAAAGGCTATGCATAGACTGAATGGCACATACAAATAGATGTCTTTGTAAAAATAAACTCTAATGGCTTTTTTTTTTTCTATTGTTGTGGTTTTGTAAACAAAAATATTAAAGAGGCCTTGTAATTAATTATGTTAAATTCAGGGTGGTCTTGTTATTAATTCCCATTGGTCATTTAAAACCTGCACTTTGTAATTCTCTTTGAAATGACACTCTCTGTGTGCGGACAAACGCTCTGGGCTAGTGCTATTTTAAACAGAAGACAGATGGAGCGGGCTGCCCAGGACTGCTTTATAAAGACAAATTGGACGGTTGGACAGCTCTTGCTCGGGGCGAAAAGGATTAGTTCAATATGACAACCTCTCTTTCCTCTTAAATCACTGGTTCCAGCATAATACGTGTAATGTTCCAAATTTGGTTCTGTCTGAAAGGAAATCATTACTAATGAATCAAAGAGTAGAAGGATTACGCTGCTGGAAAACTCCTCAGCGGGGGCAGTCCTGCTCCTCTAGCAGTTTTGAAGATCATCCTGTGTCTGCATAGCAAAACATGTTTATAGAGGTTTATGTCTGAGTCATCAGGTGCAACTCTCAGTACGGTTGACATGACAACTTGAATGTTTCCACTTGTTGCCGTCATGCGAATATTGAATGTTTCTTAAAAAAAGATTAAAGACATCTTAAGATGCAAAGAACTATTAAATGTGTATAAAAATGTAGACTTTCAGCCGTTAAGCCTCAGAAGGAAATGTCTGCATGAATTTAGATGCTATTTGTGAACCTATTGCTGCCCTCATATATTCTTATTATATAAGAAATGCATTGATTTTGCTGTCAAATTGAACAGCAAATGTTCAAGACAGGAATACGTTTTTGAAGCTGCTACTGTGAAATGATATTACATCATAAGTTTTTAAACTGTTTATTCAATTTTGTAAAACAACTAGTTAAAGTGTCTCAAGGGTATGTGTTAAATATGCATCAATAGGAATCTGAGCTGCATTAAGGCCTGGAGAATACTCATTATTTTACTCATATTAGTTTGTTTAAAGCAAGTGAGATGCTGATGAATATTGGAGTAAAGTGGATTACTTTTTGAAATATATTGTGATTGATCATTAATAAGATGAGGAACTGACAGAAAAACAAAATAATTAACAAAGCTAGAGCAGGTTTATCTGATTCTGATTCTAATATTACAAGCTAAAATCCCTAAACTGTTCTTGCTATTTTAGCAGATTGTGATCACTTTTTTAATAGCTAACAGATTATCGGTCACGTAAAGACATTATGATCTGATCTGGTATTTTCCACTGCAGGAATCAAACTCGTGGCGTTTTTCTGATAGTTCAGTCCAAGTTCTGGAAAAGGTTAAAGAATGAAAGGAAAACAACATTTATTATGCAAATGTATTATGCATTATTAATGCTCTAGACATGGTAGTTTTGCTAAAAATATGTGCTGTACATATATAAAAAAGTACAGTTCAGGGATTGGAGAGAAATCGCTGCTAGATGAATGTAAAGATTCGTTCCACAGCGATCTCTGATTCCTTCTCCCTGCCTGGTTTCTTTCAGTGACCCAGTTTTGTTTTGTGAATTTTTAAATAGTGAGCGTTTGAGGATAGTGAGCGTTTCCTGTGTACAGGAAGTTTTACATGAAAACAGACTTGGACATTTTTGAGGAAACTGAAAAAAACCTTCAGCAAAAAGCCCAAGGGATTTAGATTGTTTGGGCTCTTGGTGTTCAAGATATTGATTTCCCTTAAGCAACGTAAACGGTGTTAGTTTGGAGGACTGTTTTTTACTTTTTTTTCCCCCCTGAAACATTTTATCATTAACTCTTGTTAAATCCATGTAAGGAAGAAGAATCTTACACATTTCTCCCACTTTTTCCTCTTTACTTTGACTTTAAAACAAAAAAGCAAAAATAAATGTCACCATTAAACATCAATATCTGACATACAAAAGAAATGTGACTGCCACCATCAAACATCAAGTCCCAAAATAGACACTAGTGAAAAATAAATTTAAAAAAAATACATCTCCTCCAAGCCAGAGTCACATTGTAGATGCAGAGTTACATCAGTAGAGAGTTTTTATGATCTTCACATCAACGCAACGGCAACACAAAGAGGCTGGTCACGTCATTACACTGGGTCCAGCTTGATTTGAACCAAAACTTGTTTTGTTTGCCACCAGTAGGAGCTGTATGGAAATGGCTGTCTTCACCCTTTCTCTCTGCTACAATGTAGCTTTTTCCTGTAGTGAATGCTAAAGCTAGTTAGCATTGGGTGAAGAGCGCCAATAAAGAATATCTTCTGATCTCATGTAAGATAAACAGTTTTCCTGTAACTATGAGGTTTTTTCTCTGCCATTAGCACATTTATCAGCTAGTACACTTGAATGATTGGCAGCGCTAAGCTCCTCCTGGCTCTGATTGGTTGTTTTTGCTGCATTTTCCTCAGATGGCAAAAGCAGCTAAGGGAGGAGGGGGAGGAGATCGATCATTTTACAGATTATCTGTCTCATATTAAACTTTCACAACACAGTGACAATTTTAAGAAATATGTAAAAAAAAAAAAAAAAGAAAAAAAAAATTACATACTGGAGCTTTAAAACTAGAAGCTTCAGTGTCCATTTCCTTTTTTCAGAGGAAAGGAAATGGCCATTCTGACTGATTACGACGGTACTTTGAATACACCACCGCAGCATGGGCCCGACACAACAGGAACTAGAATCAGGGGAATTACTTTGTGACACTTTGTCGCGTAGTAATTTATAACCCTCGCTTCTTTTTAGGGGGAAGCTCTCCAGGTCTCAGTGGGGAACATTTCGCTTGAAAATGAATCTGAATAAAATACCCGAATAATGAATAAGTTCTGTACTGCAACAGAACCTCAGAAGTACACCGAGTCTAGCATTTCCGTTTGTGATCGCACCAATTAAAACCTCATAGTTCTTGCTGACTCACACGGCAACCTGTACTTTTTTGGCAAAATAATGAATTGTTTGTGTCTGTTCTCGACTGAGCAAAAAGCAAACACCCGCTGAGCTTTATTGTTGTTACTTACGGCAGATTTTGGCTATTTTAAAACCCAAATCCTTTGCTGACGTGAAAAAAGCTCCCAGCCTGCTGTAGTAATAACACCTGTGCTGACAATAAATAATTTGTATACATCATGCTTTTGGCAGTTTTCAAATAACAGTTTGACTGTGACAGCATGAAATTTAGTGTAACAAGAGTCTTTTTTTTGGGGGGGTTATTGAGATTTGCTGAGCTACCTTTATGTTTCATAAGTTATCTGTTAATTTAAGCCTCTCTGCCTTTAAAATAGACAGATTTCTTTAATTTAACAAGACATAAATGCTTGTTGATTTCAATTATCATGGCAAAACGTTTTGACACTAATATATCAATATGCATAAAGTTTAGGTTGTTATGAAGAGTCATAAGATCAAATGCCAGAAAGGAAAATGTGATGCATGGCTCTGGGGCCTGATCTGTTGCTAGGAGACGCCCAAACTCTCCATAAAAAGAAAATAATATTTTAACAACCTGTAATTAGTTTTTAGACAAGAATGCATCACAATTTAGAATATGGCTCAGATTCTGATAGTCTACAAAAAACATTAGGGGAAAAATTTATAATTTTCATGTATTTAAACTTCTGCAATTATTATTAGTTAATTTCAGTATGCCATCATAAACATGTTTTTTTGTTAGTTTTTAAGAAAAAATATACCAAAGCAGAAAAGTATATAAAAAACAAAACTTCCATAAACTTTCAGTCATGAATTAAAAGGTGTTCAATTGGAGAAAATATTTGCTAATTATTTAGATGATAGCATATATTTAAGAATTAATTTTATTAATACATTTCACTGTAACTTATTGCTTTTCACAGCCTTCCTTCTTCCAAATGTTAGCCATTCGACACAGCCTGCTAATTTGGTCTTTTCTGAACAAACAATTTGTGCCTTGTTCCAAAATTTAAAGTTATGCGGTTCTCACATTCTTTAAGACAAGGTTTTAATATATCTAAAGATTGTTTTTTCTGCTTTTGTTTTCCAGTCCATAAGGTTATGGCAACCCTTCTTCAAGTCCCGGTTGATTTGAGAGCTGGACACAGAGTGAAGTGATCAGTTGACAGTAAATGATTTCCAACAAACTCAATCCCTGAAGTGGAGAAAGGTCTTATAGTTGTCTATGATAAAACGACTTCATGCCCATTCATGACCCTGTAACTTGCGAAGAAGCAAACAAAAGAAAAGGTAACGCATTTTTGTTGAGGCAAAGTGAATAAAAGCTGACATGTCGCCTTCAACTGATGTGAATTTGACATGTGAACAGTCAAGGAAGTCAGATGGTGCAAATGCTGGTAGCTAGCGAGCCTCTGTGAGGTGAGCAAGTTGTTTTGCTCGTCTCACATCAAATATCTGGCTAGATATTTAATGCTAAATATCTAGCATTAAACTCTGGTCACATCTTATCGGAATAGAGAATTTCTGAAATGGGATTTCTTGTGTTTATTTCAGAAATAGTCAGTGGACTAACAGGCTAACAGCTACTTTCACTTTCATGCTAGCAAACTGAAGCAACTCGAACTGGAAATGTCCAGTCCCACTGAATTAGACTTTACATTAGAGTTAATAACTGTCTACCAATTCATGGGAGCCTTGTGTGTAAAAAAAAAACAAAAAACAAAAAAACAATAAGTTTCTCTCTGCCAAACAACATCCCTGTTACTACGCTAACAATCTGCCACGTTAGCTTAATGTTCCGTGGCTTGTTCCTCCGGCAGACCTGATGATTGACATATTTTGAAGCTGCTATCGACGTAAATTTAACATAGTAACATGGAAGTTGTTAAGCTGAGAAAACAGCCACAATCCTGACATTATTGTCTTAATAAATTATAGACAGTAAATATCTGGCAGTATAGTATTTTATCTCAGAGCTAGGAACAGTTTCAGTTGTTTTAAATTGTTAAAATCAGCTATGAGAGTCTGACTAGCCGGCAGCCTTTTACATCTCTTAGGATTTATTCACTTTTCCACAAACTCACTGTGATATGACATCTGTCTGCCAAGTGACAAAAACAGCAGAGCATGAAATCTTAAAAATGTTTTACAAAAATTATAGCTTTTATGTCCCTGAGCCCCCTCCTCTCATCTGTGCCCATTAAGACCCTCTTTGTAGAGAAGGCCGTCATTCACAAGTGGGCAAGTAACCATAGCAATTGTACAAATGGCAGTGTTGGCTGCTGGTTACAAAGAGGTTCTTCCTGCCACTGGTTGGTCTCACATTGTGGACTCCTGCTCTTTATTTCACAAGCAGCAGAATAAACTATAGGACTTGATCTCACTTTCCCATATTATACTAAGTCTTTAGTGCTTCCACGACATTCTGACCATTTTGAGAATATAAAAGTTACATATTTCTATTAAAATAACCCAGTTCTGCTTTATTCAATTGCATTTTAGGGCCATTGTTGATAAAAAGATAAAGGAGTACATTTCTGCCAAATAGCTCAAGAATTTTAGAATCAATCTTATAAATTTTCAAGGAAAAACTTGGAAATTTCTAAGCTTGAAAAGTTGAAAATTTTCGACTTTGTTTTCCTATTTTTGGGAAAAACTTTTCTTTTTCTTTTTATTAATTTGAAAGTTTTAGCTTTTTCTAGCGAATTTTCAAGCATAGACATTTTCTTGGTTTTCCTTAAAAAAAAAAAAACAAAAAAAAAAAATATATATATATATATATATATATATATATATATATAATATATATAGTATATATATATATATCCATCCATCCATTTTCTGTGCACCCTTCCCTTGTCCCTAATGGGGTCGGGAGTTGCTGGTGCCTATCTCCAGCTACGTTCCGGGCATTGATCTCAACATTTCTGAGATTTTTTTCCCCAGTCAATTTTCAGTTTATTGAACTTAAATTTCAGAGCTTTTTCTAGAAGATTTCTGAGATCAATCTCAAAATTTCTCCGCTTTTTTTTTGGTGGAAATTTACTCCTTTTTTTCTTTGTACAATGGACCTGCTACGCTGTTGTAGCTTCAAGTCCCAGAAGATGATGTACAATGTCCAACTCGGGCCTGGACACCACATCCTGAATCAATCTGTCATTTAATTCAGTCTTTCGCAGCAGTTCCACCACATTCACAGATTTTCATACAAAAGTTTTAACATGTGGTAGCCACCTATCAGAGCACTGAACACAATGTGTCATGACAGAAACAACTCGAAATGTGCACCCATTGTTTGGTAAGAACACAATATGAGCTGTGACTTTTACAAGGGGATACATCAACATTTAAACCCTCTTCATTTCCTGCTATTATACTGTATAATCTCATTTTGCAGTCTTCATATCAGAAATGCAATGCAACAATCTTCACGCTTGAAAATATAAACCATTTAACGTTATTCATACAGAGTTTCAACAAAACAGAGGCAGAAAGTTTCTTTCTTCCTTCTTTTTTGGCAGCTTAAGCTGACCTTTGTGAGTGTTTTGAGTCAAGGTGTGCCAGGTTTTCCCTCTTTGACACCGTCGTTCCACAAAGTGGGAGCAAATCCAATATAATCCCCTCTGATCCACCCAGAGGTACAGTTTGATGGAAGGTGGGATGTCAGGCAGCTGGCAGAGTGAACGAGCTGCTGGGTTTACTGCAGGTGAGTTCCCAAGGGAAGAGAAATTATACAAAAATACAAGTATTTTTTTTAGTAAAAGTGACATCTTTCATTGTGGCCGGGTGGCGAAGAGTAAATTTCTTCCTTTAAGTGGAAGTTTGTAATTAGAAATCAGCTATTGTCACCTTGGAAAATGAACTTTTACTTCAGTTGCTCCAGTTCTTGACAATTGATCAAATGTTGGATTAATCTGAACTCTGCACTTACACCTGAAGATGTTCGGAACATTTTTATAATGCAATAAGTGCCTTGTGCCTTTTTGATTGGTACGACAAGATTTCAACTCTCTACACTTTAAATTGGTAGGGACAGTCTCTGCACCTTCAGCTTCACTCAAAAAGAGCAAACAGATGAAGTGTAGGCCTTTATCTGATGTGTGTTAAGCTACCTTTAACAAAGGGTTTTCTTTGATATTCCTTACACACTGCTCTCATCTTTGTCTCTTTGGCTTTTGCCCTGTTTGCACTTCTCTGTTTCCTTCTCCGGCAGAGAGAATTCCCTTCCTTCCGTCTCACCGTGCGTCGTTCCGTTGCGTAACCTCCCCATGTCGCCCAGGGGCAGCTGGGTGGAGTTGAAGGCCAGCGGCGGGATGGTGTTCACCAGTATGAGCTGGAGAGGCTTCTTCTCTGGCTGATACTGGCAGTGGATGTACCGCATGAAAGCTGTGCGGTACGTCTTGTTGAAAAGTGTGTAGACCAGAGGGTTGACGGCCGAAGACAAGTACCCGACCCAGACGAAGATGTTCAGCAGACCCTCCATGACCTCCGGGTGGCAAATGTTGTGGTGGCACACGACCATCAGCACGTTGGTGATGAAAAACGGGCACCACATGACCACGAAGAGGAAAAACACAACTCCCAGCACCTTGGACGCCTTCTGCTCATTGCTGATGGACTGCATGGTGCGTCGTCCGAACACCGACCCGGAGATGCTCCCCCGGGCGCCGCCGAGACCGCCGCCGCTTCCTCTCCCACCGGCCTCTCGGCTAATGGAGCGCCTGAAGAGTTTCTCGGAGGACAGGGAGCTCTGAGGGAAGAAGCTCAGTGTGAACGTGGTGCTCCATTTGGGCCGCGGGACGAGCTGGTCCAAGCAGAGTGTGGCTTCATTCTGCAGGGCGTGGATGGTCAGGAAGTAGGTGACGATCATGATGGTTAGCGGAACGAAGAAGGCGATGAAGGAACCCACCAGAACAAAGTTGTCGTCTGTCAGCAGGCAGTTTCCGTTTTTAAAGACTTTGGAGTGGTCTCTGAGTCCCAGCACGGGAATCGGCATTGAGATGCCTGCAGAGACGGAAGCAAGCAGAAGAAAATGTCAGAAAACTTCAATTCCAGCTTCAATACTCAGGTGGGAAAAGCAATGATTTTTGAACGAAAATCGAGGCAGTTTTGCACATGTCAAGTTGGGGTGAAAGCAAATGTGGAAGAAAGTTGCTCTAGTCAGATGAGACCTAAATAGAAGTTGTTGACCTAGTTTTCACAAAGTTACGTTTAGCATAAAACTAATTCCATGCATCAGGAAGGATGGGAAAATAGTTAGCATTAACGGGAAGATGAATGGAGTTAAATGAATTGATCTGGAAGGGTTTAGATCGAAACATATTGATGGGTTCAAGTGATCCATTCAAAGCCCAGACCTAAATCTGATATGTAGCAAGACGTGAAAACAGATGTTCACTTTATCCAACATGATTGAAACAGCTATTTCACAAAGACAATGTACTGAATGTGTAAGGCTGACAGACCCAAAAATACTTGCAGCTGTAAATGTGATCCTTTGCAACCCTGCTACGAAAAATTGATAATTTTGCAGTATTACATTTTTTACTCATACAGCAAAGAAAATCTACCGATGGGAGAGAAGCCATTGAATCATCATCACTTAAAATCTCCTGACAAGGACAGAAATTTGTATGAAATTTCCCTTTCAAGATTTGTTTGTTTTTCATTGACCTTTCCTTTGAGGGATCAGGTGACCACCACAGTTCCCTTTTCATTTTTGTCCACTGCTTACCATTTTTTTTACCTTCCATTTTGTTTTCCTAAAGCAAAACTAGAGGGTGGGGATGCCTCCAGTTGTTTGTTATGATGTTGATTAATTATATCTTCTGACCAACTGCATTACTTGGTTTCCTATACCAAAACTCCCACATCAGCAGATCAGTATGGGTAAACCTAATCAAATATTGTACTGCCAAGAGGTTTTGTATGATGGTCAGGAATTTGTACATGACATCAACAGGATTAGGACTGAAGAACATAAACTGAGCAATTGCCCCCCTGGTGCGTTCCCATAACAAAGAAAACGCCCGAGTGGAGAATAAAGGGAATGGAAGTATTTCGGGGTGGAGGGTGGAGATCATCAGTTCTGGCAGACTAAAAATGTGACTCACTACTGGGAGCAAGACGGTCAAAGACGGCTCACTTTCAGCATGTTTGGATGTCTAACCGGACACTGAATACTGTGGAGCTTTGTCATCTGCATGAGCCCCAGAATCAAAGTCTACAGGAAGCAATAACTGGCAGTGAAATAATGCAGCATTTCTATGTGCAATTTAGAATCATAAAGCAGAATGTCTCCGTCGTGGGAAATGTTTCAGAGTAAGTGGGAGGACAGCTTGTCATTTTTTCCACTTAAACGGATCAACCTGCGAGCAATTATTGTATGAAAAGGTGCAGTAATTTGTTTGGGTTTTGTAAGCCCTGCGGCCTTTTATCAGATTCTGTTCGTGTGCCTCTCTCCATATGAGCATTTGCTGCCATTTTAGCCCTTTACTAAGTTACTTGCCATCACTATGTTGTTTCACTGGACCTCTTATTGCCTTTTTCCATCTTTCTGAAATCACATTCAGCTGTTTTGTTCCTACTGACTCCATTGTTTGCTGCTTTGTCAGTGTCTGGTTCACTGTTTTGCTCCAACAGGAATGTAGCTCCTCCCATCACGATATTGCAAATATTGTATTTCTACACCACACATAGTTGATCTGCACACTATATAGATTTGTATATAGCTCTGACTTAGAGGATGAAGCTCCTCCTCAAAGCTTCAGTTTCCAAGCTTCTGCCTCACAGAGCAGGGCTCCCCCACTCAGCTCCTTCAGACTAGCCAGCAGCAATTAGCAAACACCTGGTGGAACTGTTCATCTACTGAGCTCATCATAGGAGCGACTTCTAAAAACATTATTAAAGGGTTAACAAAAGTCATTTTTTTAAAGTCATATTTGTTTACAGCTGAAGTTATTATAGTAACTCGATCGCAGTATGAAATGGTTCTATGTGTGTGGAAAATACATAATACTGTCCCTTTAAGAAACATTTCTATGTAAGGAAACCCAGCAGGTTGCATGGAGTTGTTGAGTCAATGCAGCAACCTATCATACATCTATCACTTTCACATGCTGACTGTTATATGAAGCTGACATTATTATAGAATCATTATTTTCTGTCTAATTTAGTAAACAATTATTTCACAACGTTGGGGCATTCAGACTGTAGAAACCATCAAACCTTCATCTCCAGATAACTAAAAGTAATTTACTTTGTCTTGACAGCATGATGTCAGTCCCAAAACACACTCATTCTATGACACTCACACACATCAGATATACTGCAGATCTTTAGGTTGCACAAAAAGATATTTATTGTCCCACCAAATGTGTTGTGATACGAAAGAGTTCAGCAGCAACTTTAACAGTAAATTTAGCAAAGATTTCACCTAAACATGGTGCAAATGCTCTAAACATTTACTTTTTGGGTTCAAGAGCAGTATTTATGATTTCCAGTTGCAAATGTAGTAGTGCTCACCATCAACACTCTGGTGAACCAGTGTGTGTGTGTGTGTGTGTGTGTGTGTGTGTGTGTGTGTGTGTGTGTGTGTGTGTGTGTGTGTGTTACCACTGACATTTTGGGCTGTAATTATTTAGCAGCAGAGTCCATCCAAGGTAAACATCCCCGATTTAGCATTGCTTTGTTTTGTGGAGAGGCAACATTTGTAGATGTTTTCGATTAACTTATTTGTCTCAAACATACATATACAGACAGCTCTAGAGAAATAATTATTCAGTTTGTTCTGTTTTTCTTCTTATTTTAGTCTCAGTGTTTTGCCTGTAAAAGGGACACCAGGCTGCCTCTAGTTCATGTCAGAGATGGTTTAAGAAATGCCAGGAAAGGTTTTAATGAGACTCAGGAGTCTTGAGGGAGAGCAAAACCTGCCTGTCGACCAACAATGATTGATGTCATTGGTGACAGTGACATTATTTATATACACGTTTTTTGATTCATCAAAAACCCTTTCAGCGTATCTCACTGGAATCATAAAAAAATGAACCTAAAGCTGCTTTCTGTGTTTTCTGTTTTCCCCAAAGTCCTCTGGATGGCAAACCCTCCACTTAATATTCTCTGAACACGGCACACAAGACGGCAGAAAACCTGACAGAAGTGAAGGAGAAGATAAAAAGAGATCAAGTTGTAGGAGGAAGAGGAGGGAGAGTGACGAAGAAGACGAAGGGGAAGAGGACTTAGCAGCCTGAAAATTGATCAGGCAACGTAACGCTCAGCAACAGGGAAACGTCATTTTAAAAGTGGACAATTTGCAATGTCCTTTAACAAATATATCTAATATTTTAGAAAAGCAACAATCTGCTTCAGCCATGCCTGGTGTAACTCTGAGATGAAGAGCTAAAATGTCATCACAATTGAACCAGCAGTAAAAATTATGCTCAATTCTTAAAAAAAAAAATACTACAATTAGTTAATAAGCTCACCACAGAGCCAAAAAAGCAACTTCCAATTAATATAAAATGTATTTTCTATACAAAAAAAGGCTTTTGGTGCATTTGGTAAAAGGTTGACCAAACCAAGCAACAACAACAAAAAAAAAAAAGATTCAGATTCCTTAATAATACATATTCAGATGGTGAGTCAAAAAATGTCAGTATTTGATTGACTAGTAATTTCATCTGGATTGACGGGGCAAAGAAGTGAAAACCTGAAGACGTTTGTGTTTTTCTCACTTTTCCTTTAACGTATATTTTCTTTTGTAGGAAATCTGTAACTTGAAGAGCCATTTAAAGAAACTCCTAGCTCTGCACTAAATGCCAGCTAGTGCATGTAAAGTGTGGAAATACTGCTTGTCATCGCTGCTTATGAAGCCGTTGGAATAAAAAGCAGAATCTTTGTCTGAAGCGCTGGTCCCTTCGCAGCCCTGTCCGCGCTGCTTAACAGCCTGAACTGTTTCATAAATATGTGAATGTTGCTTCTCGGTGTGATTATGGTCTCGGTAATAAAGCGCGGTGATATTTTAGCCGGACATTTGTCTTTACTGGGTCTCATGTGACATTTCTACAAGCCCGTGGAAGTTGGAAGTTATTGGATGATCTATCACAGAATACAGATGCTTAAGGAAACATGAAGGGCTTTTAAATATTACGCCTCAACAACAAAGGTTTTACAGAGGAAAGTAATATCAAGCCTGCACATATTTTCGAGCAGAAAAGTCTGTACAACACCAAAGTGACGCACTTAGTGATGTAAAAAGGTGTCAAAGTGCTCCGGATTATGGCTATCATTTTAACTCATTAGCACCACAAATTACTAGAAATGGTTTGGAACAATTTCAAGATTTAGATGATGTGCTGCTTTTTGAGATTTAACAGTCATCAGAGAGATTATGTTTAATTTTTTTACATTATCTACAGGTCATGTAACAAAAGGAGTAATTACTTTCTCCCAGGTTTGGTTTTGAGACTTTTTTTCCCCTTATTTAATGAAATCACCATTTGAAAACTGCCTATATTTACTCAGGTTACCTTTATCCAGTATTTATTTGATTATCTGAAACGTGTAAGTGTGACATAAAAAGGAAATCTGTACAGAGGCAAACACTTTCTCCCAGCTCCATGTTGTTGCTGGTCAGCATTTTAGTAAAAATCTTCCATGTGGAAACAAGCATAAAAATGAACATGCTCCCCCTTCAGGTCATATTTCCTACTAGCCACATCAATTTCAAAATGTTGGTCATTTTTTAAAATGGCTGCTATTTTTCAACATTTTAAACCAGTTATTGCCATAAAATGTTACCTGTTATCATGACTTGGACGAACATTTTCACATCATATGTTTTCAGCTGTGATAATCAATTTTTATGCAACCTTAAAGTTTTAATATGGAGCAAAATCTGATGCCAAAACTGAAACTCGGGACTTTGTGACACCAGTCGTTCACAGGAAGGAGATAAAATTGTGTGACACAGAAAGGTGGTTAGCGTTAGCATCTGCTAATGGATTTATGAGTCTCGTGGTTTAGCGTTAGCAGAGCTAATTTTTTTATGCATTTAACGGTTTAGCATTACCTTCTTCTTATGCTAGAGCATCTATGTTTAGCGGTTTTTCAGTAGCTGAGCTAAGATTCTTGTTTCGTGGATTAGTGGTTTGAGAACGTAACTTTTTGGTTTGCTGTGGCCACCACTGCCTAATTTAGTGCAAACAATTACAACAATTTTGGAAAATGTCCACCACAAAGAGGAAACAAAAGTTCAAGAAAATATGTTTTCTACAGTTCAGGATAAGTAAGCTATGATTTGACACCACAGGACATGCAAAAACCTAATTTTCCACGACAATCGTGGTGATTGTCTCGGAAAATCAAAACATTATCAGTAAATATAATTTTATTGGTCCAATCATGTACGAGTTGACACCAAAAATATTATCTGTGATAGAAATTGGCACATTTAATGTAAAAATAAATCTTCCTTCATGACCACCTTGAATTTTTTCAGTGGCTAACATTTATTTTTAAATATCCAATGATCTGCTGCATCATGGAGAATGTTTACAAAGTTTCTCTGGTCCACGGTAACACGGGCAGCTGTAGAACATCATGAGTGAATCATCTTTTCGTTCTTTTTTTCCAGTGTCTTTTCAGGGTGAGTACAGACACTGTAGGCATGAGATGATTCAAACAGAGGAAATCCAGCGTTCAGCTCTGCCAGCCGCTGACGAAGCGACGAGCGGAGAGGCGATGATTCCTCTGAAGACTGAGAGCCTGAGGCGACATTCAGTTTAGCCAAAGGGTACGATTCCCCTGTGACAGCTTGTACCTGCCGTCATGCGCTTCCTGTTGCTATGACAGCAGCTGCGTTTTCTGGTCTATGTTGGTGTCTTTTCAGCAACATGTAGTATTCTTTCTATTCTGTGTTCTGTTTTATAGAACTTTACGACTGAGTGAAGATTTAAATTTAAATATTTTTGCATTTAAAGGGACAGTGTTAAGTATTTTCTTCCACATGGTGCCATTTTACGGCACAATCAAGTAACTATGTCACCTTGTTATAAAAATGTTGCACAAATCAAACTTTGCAGTTTGACGCCTTAAAATTGGACCTCTATCTCTTTAAGAAGCTCCTGTTCTTTCTGACAGTCTGCCTTCAGGAAGTCATCACAACAACCTTCCTCTACCAAACGTTCAGCAACGTCTCGTTGAACTCAGCACCACTCATTTTGGCAACCCATGGCAACCTGAATGGTTGCCATGGGAGAATAAAGGAGTTCTCAAACATGCATGAAATATTTAAAGCGCTTCAGGTATGTTTTTGACAAGGTAGGAACATTACAGAACAATGTAAAGCTCAGAAACGTTGATTTTACATGATACTGTCCCTTTAAGAAGAAACAGCATCAATCCACAGGTTGGGTAGTAATGGTTTCTTAGCGTTGCTAGGGAAAATCAATCTAACCTAACGTTTGAAAAAATGTAGCTAACAGTTAATTAAGTATTTAACAAGGGCATAATTACTTTTCCATGTAAGGCCAGATTGTTTCCAGCGGCTTTTTTCCCCCTTAATAAATGAGATCAACATATAAGACACACCCTGTCAGGTTATTCCTGTTTGATTATATAATGAAATGATCTGAAACATTTAATTGTGACATTTCGAAATAAATGTTTTCGTTCTGACATTGTTGTCTGAGCGCTAATACGTTGCGACGGCCCATATTTAAACTCTGGTAATCACTGGAGACTTGCAATCAGAACCAAAAGGTACCAAACTCATCCCATAGAGTTCATGTTAAACAAAAAATATATCTTTCAAATTTTACCAAACTCTTCAATTTTTATCTCATAATCTCTGATGAATGGGCCAAACGGTGCCTGAAAAGTGAATTCAAACAAGGCAAAAAAAAAAAAAAAAAAATCCATTTTGATCCTGTAGCAGAAAGTATAATAGATACAGTGAACCGTGGCCCCCTGCTTTATAAAAGCAGTGTCTGTTTTCTCATGTTCTTCTGTGAAGACACAGCTTACATCTCACCAAGTCATGAAGAGTCATTAAATGTGAATTTAAAACCCACGAGATAATTACAGTGATGAATCACCCGGTTCAAGCCTCATCTCAGTGTTATGATAAGAATATTTTAAGCAAACAATAAAAAGATTTTTTTTTTTACCCACACATAGCCATTATTTGTCATCGACACACACACACACACGCGCACGCACACACAATGCCCTTTGTTTTCCCTCTCTCTCTATTAATGCCAACCTTCCTCTCTGTAACGTGTCTGTCCAGATGTGTGCATAACATCAGGGTCTGCTCACATCATAACCAGCAGCTGTGGTCAGATTACAGCGTTGAAATCCTGCTGCATCGTCCTGATTCCCAGCACAAGAAGACACTTGGATCACAAGTGGCTGCAAAATTGTCAAATGCTCAATTTAGCAGTTTTGTAGCTCAATTTTGCAGCTCAATTTTGTGTTTTTTTTTTTTTTTTTTTTCTTTCTTTTCATTTTTTGCCAGATGTCATTGCTACAGGAGCAAAGAGCTGGCAGCTTATGACTCACTTTTCCAAGAAAAGCTGCTTTAAAGGAAACCGGCAGCAGTGTTGGTTCAGTTCTGACACGCAAAGGAAATGTGAATTAACTGACTGTATTAACACAGAAAAAAAAAGAAAATTATGCAAAATGAATCATAGCATGTTGGTTTATGACCACAGATAAACAGTTCCTTATTATTTTTGCTAAAAGACAACAATGTGAAGAAAAATAAATATACACACCAAGATTTTGCTTCAGTAAATTAAAAAAAAATTATCTTAAGTTAAATCCTGTTTAATGTCTGTTATTTCTTATGTTACTCCATTGTTAACTGTTATATATAACATTCATGTCAGTGTCTTTTGCTCTGAAAAAAGTCTCTTTTAAATTTAAGAAAACAACCAATCAGAGACAGGAGGAGGGGCTTAGCGCTGTCAATCAACCTCATGCACTAGCTGCTAAAGGCGGAGAAACTACGTACTGTTACAGGAAAACTGCTTATCCGGTGTCATCGGTGGCTATGCTAACTAGCCCTAGCATTCATAACAGGCCGATGGGGAGAAAATGTATTGTAGCAGAGAGCAAGAGAGGGGGAGGGGAACTGGTGAGCAGTGCGTACACGGGCTTGGTTGACAGCGCTAAGACCCGCCTCCAGGTTCTGATTGGTTGTTTCTAGTTAGCACTGAGAGAAGGCAGAGATGTCACCACATAGAGACAGTTTGAACAAATGTGCAAAAAAATATTTTAAAAAAAAGAAAAGTTATGCGCTGCAGCTTTAAGGTAAAGACAAAGTAAAGGGTGGGGCCAACTAATAAAGAAGCTAAAAACCTTACAATTTGTGAATATTTCCACAATATCTCTTCCTTTCTTTCTCTTAATTAAAATCTGTCCTGTTCCGTCATCCGGCTTCAATCATTTATTTCAAAATGTGCAGTTAGGCATTTGTTTTACTGATTTCAATCGCAAGATGATATTGTGTCACAAAAATTAGATTTTTTAAAACTAATATCACCTTTTTTGATTTTACAGAGTAAAATTCAAAACCATCCATCCATCCATCCATCCATCGTTCTTTTTAATTGCCAAGTTTGCTCAAAACGTTAATATCCAAAAAATCTCTACACTTTGTTGCCATTTCCAACTATATAACACATCAGAACAATAGAAACAAATCATTTCTCTATGACCTACAAAGTGTGTGAAACTTTGAGCTTATATCCTCTTATCCTTATATTTTGTATCATTGTGAGTCTAACACATAATTAACAGAAGTTTTTCTTTCCTTTAGAAGAGGTTCAAAGTACTGCTGTTGTTATTCAAAGCCCAGGATTGTTTAAATCTTGCACTAAGAATGACAGATCAATGTCTAATAATCAGCGATTCCAGCCTGTCCTTTTGTAATAACTCATTATGCAGCTGATGGCAGCTGAGACCTCAGACTAAAGTGTCAGAGGGATTTGAATTAAAACCTTAATTAAATAAAGATGGTATCAAAATGAGGCTGCATTACATTATCGCCATCATTTCTCACCTGTCAGTCTTCATTACATAGTTTTCATATATGGAAAAAAAGGTGTAAAATGTAAAATAGATGAAGTTATTTGATTCATTCAGGTCCCGATTTTTGATCTAATACTGCCACCACCGCCGGAGCGAGAACGGGGATATGTTAGCAACATTTTCACATCATTATAGAAAATAATAACCATCTGTGTGTGAGTCGCAGCAGAAGGCACGAGCTGAGTATGAACACACACACGGATGTAAAGTGTGTTTCGGCTGGAAGGCAGACGGCTCGGTGTTGGGCCTGGTGGGAGCGCTGCGGTGGGCCGACCAGGAACTGGAAGGAGACCAGCTGATAAACCAGTCTGGCCTTCTGCAGCCTGATCCCCCTCTATACAGTAACACACACGCTGCGCTGCGTGTGTGTGTTGACCGCAGAGATCCCTGAGCTGGAGCAATATTTATTCATCAGACGACATACAAAACGACGAACTATTTAGAAGTTTAAAGGGGCAGTACTGTCTATTTCCCAGGCACATTTCATTTCAACGCCCTGTAGTTTTCCTTCTGCATCATGTTTTAAAGAACTTTGCTACAGTGGGAACTTTTATGTAGATATTCTTGCACTTAAAGGGGCAGGGTTATGTATTTTCCTATCTTTTTCAAAAAATTTTTTTTAGCAAATTCAAGTAACTATGTTAACTTCAGTTTTATAAAAATCCTACATATTTATATATAATTTGTCAAACATGACTTAAAATAAATTGGACTGCATAATTTAACATCTTAAAATTGGGCCTCTGTCGAGGGACTTCCGGTTGGACGTAAGATGGAGTAGACGCTTTTTCCGAAGCTCCCACCTTGAACATTAATACTCCGTTAAATTTCACTTTGTGTTTGTTAATTCAATAGTAACTATAGTCTTACTCTGAAACCGCGACCAGTTAGTCTAACGATGACCAGCAGAACAAAAAAAGAAGAGCAGAAAAAAGACGAGGGGAACATCATGGCGGTGCTAACGGCTACGCTAGCTGACCACAAGAAATCCCTCTCAGCAGAGTTCAATGCGGCGTTCACTAAGCTCGAAACA
>CAEFZX010006985.1:0-85775 GCA_903066825.1 Alfaro cultratus
TATATAAATAAATTCTTATTTTATACACTTTTATACTTCCATTTGGGTTTCTGAAAACTGCTCAAGTGCTTTAGAAACACAAAGCCATTTTTGACAATAAGTTAATGTTTTTTGGTGTATGTAAAATTACCCGTTTCAAAATTCTCCAGATTCAATGGGCACCCCGTTACCTAGCAACCCAAGTTGGACTCAAGCGTGATTCATCAGCTGGTTTTATCGTTGTTTGTGCTGCACAATGGCTGCTGAAAAAGACAAGCGTCTCGCTGTTGACTTACTATTTAGAAAACACTTGCTGCATTCTTGTTGGTTGTGCAGGAGACTCTACTTCTGCTTGTCAAATATGTACTGTTGTATAACAGATATGCAGTCACTTACACTCACATTGTCACATGTGAGTGTAAGCTTTGAGTTGGGGGCATGGCCAGCAGCAGCTTATTTGGATTTAAAGTGACAAGACCCCCTAAAACAGTTTGTTCTGAAAGGAGTCCTCAACAGGCAGAACTGACCAGATTAAAATCTCTTTATCAAAGAACGATTTTGTGCAAAAAAAAATGTAAATAACATGTTTTGCATAGGCCATAGATATATCCTAACCTCTTCAAGGAAGCATAATACATCACCTTTAAGAAAGAAATAAAACAAAATTGTTTTATCAGAGATGTCTACGCAAACAGAACATTGGGTGTTTTTAGTAAATTTTACCAATTACATAAAACCACATTCATTAGTAGGATCTTAAATCAATATTGTGATTCACAAATAATTAAATATGCACTCAGATTGACTAACTGTACATTTAATGGTGCCTCCATTGATTCGCACAAATAACTGCTGAAATAAGGCTTGAGTTTCTAAAAGTCAAAGGCGGCTATAATTTTCTCCATTAATTTGGGTAATGTTGACTTAACTGTCTGCGCTGCTTATGCTTGATTAATATTTAATAATCAATGCTAATTTGGTTTTAGCTGAAAACCAAATTAGCCAAAAAATAAATAAATAAAACAAAAAATAAGCAAATACTCAATTTCCTAGACAAACACTTCACTCAGAATCTCAAACAACTTGCAAACTTCCAGCCAAGTTCAACAGTGTTCATGTCTACATGTGGCTGATCCTCTGCAGGTCACAGCATCCTCACAGCCGCAGTATATAAGCTCTGAAGTCACACAGAGCGTTCTGCCTGTTTCAACACCCACAGAGTAAAGTTCACAGCTTTCGCTGCGAGCGTCCTCCAGCGACATAAAAAAGCCCCCGCACTGCTTGTCAATGAAATCAGACTTGACATTTTTAATTAAAATTCTGACAAAAAAATATATGTCTACAAATAGCTGACAGGAAGGAGTCGGATGGGGAGGAGGGTTGTGTTTGACAGCCAAACCTCAGTTTAAAAGTCATAATATTAGTACACCGTTGCTTTTCAAATCAGGAGACACCTGCTATGGCGAAGTAACACACATGGATGATGCTAGCTAATTTACTGCACTGTAGTGCATGTAAAAATGAGCAGATTCCAATGCAGGGCAGGCAAGTTTATTAGCATGGTGCCTTTCACACACTAGCTTTTAAGAAACAGACGTAAAGAAAATATATTAAAATAAAGATTGAAAATATACTTTCAGAAAAAAGGCATCACATTAAAACAGTAAAATGGAAAAAAAACAACAAATGAAAAGAACTCAACATGAATTAATAAAATATGACATTTACGGGAAAGCTGCAGGAAACAGCAATGTTTTCAGTCTTCATATAAGAGCAAACAGTTTTTTTGCATTTCCATTTTTCTACAGCGTAGAACTAAAGACTGCTTCCATTTGTTAAGTCTGGTACTTGGAGCACTAAGTGAAGAGGTCTTTAATAACCTCAGGGATCTAGATGGATTATTTTTGTAGAAGCAACTCTGAGATGTATATATATGTAGTGCTGACCAAATTGTAAAAACAACCCGTTTACAAACAGGAAGCCAGTGCAGAGAGTCAAGGTCAAGTGGTATACAACCCATTTTCTTAGTGTTGATCAGAATGTGACCTCATCAACATAACCTTCTGAAAATATAAGCTTTCACCAGCTTTTCTGATTTAACAGGAAACTTTTTATCATGGCCAATGGCTGATATAATGATAGACTAATTAAGGATGGTAAAATTTAGCTCAGAGCTCAAAACAACACCCATGTTTCTTGTATTCTCTTTCATTTTTAGAAAGAAAACCTAAAAATAAAAGTGCTTGTCTTTAATCTTGCATTTTTGGACCAAAAACAGTAACTTCTGGAGTTTTTCTCTGAATTAAGATTAAGGACATCCTTTCAAATCTTCTTAATAATTCCCTAATTGGGTGACTAAAGAACAGTGGTCATGTGGTGACACTGAATAATTAGGTTTAGCACCATTAACATATGGTAGTAATACTTTTTCAAATGCTCTTCAACCTAAGATAGCAAGATTACATAGATCTTTAATTAAAAAAAAAGTGGGCTGAGAATGGAGCCTAGTGGAATGCCATTTGTAATTATTGTGCATTTTTCCTCAGATTTGTGACTTTCAAATGACACAAAGTATGGAGTAAGGCTATCAAGGAAAATTTGGACCAGTTTAGCTCAGTACTTAGCCAATCCCACCCACTATTACATTCTAGCAATGAGTTTATGATTAACTTTGTGGAGATTTTAATGAACCACAGTTCAAATCAATGCAGAAAGCAACTGGAATGCCCCAATTAAGAACTAATGCAGTGAAAGAGGTTTAATTCAATGGTAAAGCATTTATTCTCCCCTTATTTTCATCAGGTTCATTAGTTTTCAAGTAAGCAATCAAGAGAAAAGCTTCTTTCATTTAACCTTTGACCTCACATCAATTGGAAAATAATTTCAATGCCTTTGCTTTTAACAGGTGAAATTCAGGGCAAGCTTTTCAGACAACTCATCAAAATAAAATTAGAAAAAGTGAAAAGATTTTGTTTTTCTTTTATTACCTATTCCCAGGAGGACTACTGACGCCAGCGCCAAAACTCTCAGCATGGTTTTCTGGCTTCTGTTGGAGCTCCCCCCCAAAAAAATGGACGGACGCTGCGAACCTGACAGGACTCTACCGAGGAAGAGTCCCAACTCCACCGGGAGCGTGAGAGGAAGAGGAGAAGGGAAAAACCAGAAAAAGAAGCGAGTGGATGAAGGGAAGCAGGACGCCAGGAGAGACAGGACAACAACAGAAACCCCACTGTCCCCTGGTTTATACCCAACCACACCCCTCATCCCAGGCCCGGCCCGGCCCATTCCTCCTCCCTTCCATCCTCCATCGCTCTGCGTTTTCCTCCCTGGAACAAATTAACACACATTATCCATCGAAGTGGGAGAAAAAAGGCACCTGCGCCGTACAGTAGCTGAATTAATTGTGTGAACAATGGGCGACTTGGGGCGAATTTGCAAACTCTGAGCAGCATTTCAGCATGATGGATGCAACATGTTAAATTAAACCCTCGTCATCCTGTGATTGAGTGCTGATTAACACTTGGAGTGTAGGTGAGAGGGAAGCATGGCCATCTGCAGTCAATCTGGGTTGCTCATGATTAAACGTCACGAAGGGAATAATGGGAAGTTTGGTTTCTGTTTACTGGGAGGATGAAGGAGATCCTCCGACGGGGTCAGTCTAGTGCTCTCTCCTCCATCTCCATGTCTCACCCCTGTTTCTCCTCTGTGTGCACTTTCACCGGGTCTGAGGCCAGCCGGCCAAACAAAGCCGCGACTCTTAGCTCGCTGTCCTCCCTCTTTTCAGATTCTCGTCCTTCGCTGGCGTCTAGCACTCGGAGACAATAGGGCCTGACTCGTGTTTGCCTGTCTGTCAATGGTGCTTTCTTCATCCAGTTTTCTCTTTCTCTTCAGCCTCCTCCTGCTCAGACAAAGCTGTTTATTCAGATTGCAGTGCCCACTCCTCACTCCTCACAGTATTGCAGACAGAGAAGGAGAGCGGGGAGAGCCCTGCTATATATAGATGGGTTGATATGAGGACAGGATGCAAAGATGGGACAGATTTCAGTTTACATTTTTACTTATTAAAGTGATCGGATGTCGTCTTAGCCAGGTTTTACTTGGGATAATTGGTGGGTTTTTGATTCCTGCTCCGTCTGCCTCTATCAAGACACTTCATCCGCCTTGCCTGCTGGTGTTGGACTGAGGGCCTGGAGCCCCAGGGCAGCTGTGGCTACTATCTTGTAGTTTGTATGACGGTGTATTAGGGCAATAGTAGATAGAAAAAATGACTAAATTTGCCAGAAGAAACTCCAAAATTTTGAATTTAATTTCAGAACATTTCTAGAAAATTGTGGGAATTTCTGAGTTTAAAAAGTAAAAAAATTTCCAACTTATGAAACTCAGAAATTTTTGAGTTTTTTCTAGAAAATGTCTAATATTAATCTAAAATTTTTGAGTTTTTTGGTGGAAATTTACTCCCTTTTTTCCACCTAAAATTAATACACCATTTGAAAGGTTGTGAATGCAGTGTGAAGTGCTTTGGGGTCCTTGACTTGATAAAGCGCTATACAAGTACTGTACATATCCTTTACCATTTTACCTTTTTATAACTTTACCTGCAGAGAGCCACTAGTTTCATCTGTTTGCATCTCTGGAGCGAACATGTTAACAATCCCAAGGTGCAAAGACCCCATCAGTGACCATTAGAAGTCGATGCCTGTCAACCTGGGAGGGACTTTAAGGCCATTTCCAAACAATCTGAGCCCATTTTTCTACAGAAAGAAACATTATTCACAGGGGGACAACATTTAAGTCAGCTGCCAGTCTTCTTAGTCATTGACATTGCCGCAAATTCCCCTCAAGGTCAGAACATAAATGTTCAGAGAAATTGTAAAAGCCCCAAGAGTTTCCACTCCGACTCCATAGCACTCCAGCAGAATGTTAAATGTTAAAGTTTGTCTCATAAGAAAAATAGAAAAAGAACAGTTGCAGGGTTTTAGGAGAAGGACACCTCTTTATAAAAATATAAAGGCAACATAACATACATGAAAAGTTGGATCTGAATAAAACAACAATGCGTCAAACACAGTGGAGGAGGGGTGATGATCTGGGCTCTTCCTGCCTCCACTTTCTTCTTCTTTATTATTTATTTGCATGGAGACAAGTGTAATTATGAGCAAATTGTGAACACTATAACATTTATAGCCTCACTATTTTGCAAGCCACATCTCCAGATGGCTTTTCACAAAACAGTTTAAAAGACAGTAAAGCAGCACAGAAAGATAAAACATTTATGATGTACATTTTACAATTACCTTAAAATGGACCACAATGAAACAGGTACCATCATAAAACCATCGTCATGATTCTGGTTGTTAAACATGACGCCTCTTCTTTTAAAAAAAAAACGCTCCGTCGTGTTTGGGGTCTTGTTTAGAAAGTCTGAAATTTTTTTTGGATTTCCATGTTTTCAATGACAGTAAAATGACAAAATATTTTGGTCTTAATCGGAATATTTGCCAATATGGAATCAGTTTTGAAGACTTCAGTAAAAATGTAAAACTCAGAATACGGGGACCAAACTGAGTCAGACAGGAAATAAAGGAACATTAACAAAAAGAAGAGTTGGGAAAAGAGAAAACTACAGCATCAGTAGTTTTCTGTATGTTTTCTTCATTTTTGCATAATACACAACTGTTTTAGGATTGTGTATACTACAGGTTGAAAAAAGAAGCTAACAGATTATTTTTAAAATTTTCCAGACATTTAAAAATGAAGCAATAAAACTATATTACACTTCTGCATGGCTCTTTTTATTACACACCATAAAAGTGTTTTCTTTTAGCTGCTAGCATGACTACAGAAAACCTGCAAAACTCCCTGTCCCACAGTCGTCCTTAAAAGCAGAAAGTGATTCGAAGTCCATGTATGATCCGAGGGAGAGGAGGGGATTTAAATAAAGATGTCCACTCCATCCCCTTCAGCTAATTTTATTCAAGTTCAACATTCAGAGCTAAAACTCAAGGATCTCTTAAGTTATAAGTCCTTAGCCAAGACGGCGGCACATCATTAAGCAACAAGCCAGTGTAAACCAAGGAATACTTTAATTTATTTATTTTTGCCACTTGTGACAAATCCTAGCATGTCGTTCATCTTAACACCTCAAACGGCCTGCTGATGGGATCAGCCGAACAAACGGACCATCTGCCAAGTTGTTGGCGACGTTGAGAGTCAAAGCTTTGGCTTGAATGTCTAAATCGCAATGTCCTTAACGGTTGTGGCAGGCTCTGCCTTGGGGCTCCCGCAGGAACAGGGGTATTCTTTATGAGGCTGGCAGGTGCAGAAAGTGGCTGGGACCCAAACTCGTCAGCAGCCGAATGATGGCGGCGGAGGCTGGGCTTGGCAGGGAGGAACTGTATCACATATAGAAGGAAGGGCCCCCCATTCCTCTATCTGGCAGTGATATAGCACACTAATGTAAGAGAGCGAGAGCGAGAGCTTATCTGCTGCTAAATAATACAGAAGAACCAGCAGGCAAGAGACTTGAACTGTAGAGCCTTTTAACATTTTTTATTTTTTTTTTTGCAAAATTATACATGAGTCCTTTGCAGTGTTTTTTCTGGTGTCAATGCAGACAAGGCTTCAGATCAGCTGTCAGGATTGGGGGGTTTAACGTCACATTATGATAAACCTGTGAGGGCGTATTGGTATGACGGCACATTAAAGCTGTTGTGGACAGAAAGACAAGGAGTTAATTTTCCCCAAACATCTCAGAAATGTTCTACCTACAAGGAACAAACAAACAAGGAAATTTCTGGATTTCAAAAGTCACAAATTTCATAGAAAAACTCAGAAAAGATTATGAACATATAGTCTGCTCAGTTCTGCCTATGTTGAGATGTTTTAGGGGCTCTGTCACTTTAAATCCAAATAAGCTGCTGCTGGTCACACCCCCAACTAAACATTTACACTCACGTGAAAAATGACTGCAAACAGATCCGCATTTATACAACGGTAAATCTTTGAAAAATAGAAATGGAGCCACCTGCACAATCAATGAGAATGCAGCAAGTGATTTCTGGATTATAAGTTTACTGCAAGACTCGTCTTTTACAGCAGCCATTGTACAGCACATATATTGGTAAAACCAGCTGACCAAACATGCCGCTAATAGGTGTGGTGCAGTACCTGCTGATTTGTGACATTACACATTCAGAAGGTTTTTGAAACAGCTCATTTTCCAGACACCGAAAAGCATAAACTCATTACCAAAAACTGTCTGGGTGTTTGTGGGCTTATTTAAGAAGCAATAAAGACCCAAATGGAAGTACACGTGTGCAATAGGTTTCCTCTGAAATAGCCAAATCACGCTACAGACTAACATGCTAACAAGCTAGCATGCTGACGTGTGCAGCTGGACCAGGAAGGCAATTTCTGAACTGGGCTCGCTTGAGGCTTGGCTGAGAGTCAAAACGAAGAGGGGAAAAAAAGCAACACAAAGAGCGACAGAGGAGACGCTCACCACAGAGGCTGGCTCAAACAAAGGTCATAAGACCAATGAGGGGCTAACAATGATCCAATGAAGTGCAGTGTGCAATGTGCCTCTCTGCCCTCCCCTTCTCTTAAACACGAGTCTCTCAGCGTGGGCCTGAGAAGTAAGGAACAACAAGCACTGCCATCATCATAAACCCATCATAAAGCGGTTATGACTAAATCAACAGTTATGCTGCAGGGCTCAAATAATCAAGTGAGACGTTTTCGTACTCAAACAAAGCAAATGAGCCATGCAGAGCAATTGGCCAGAAACCTGTTAAAAGTCAAGGCTGGGAGCCAGGATTAAACATAAATAAAGAAGTGCCATCTAGGTTTCCTAATTGGACACAGGTTGACAACCCACCGAGTAGAGACAGGAAGAAAGGGCTGATGACAAAAATATGACTGAAAAGTGCATCATCTCAGTGAAGCAACCTGAAACACAGAGTGTGTCAAATCGACAGCGGCTGCAGCAAACAGCAGCATCAACTCTGTTTATGTCTCGTTTTGAAACCTTTGAAGTTGACATCACCTAAAATAAAATGCAGATAATGGATCCTACAGAAGAAATGATTAATGAGTGGAGGCACTGTGTCTCCAAGCTCTGAAGAAAAATAAATTGAATCAGCTATTAAAAGCAGTTAGCGGGGAAGCAATACAACTATTGGCAAAAAGTGGTAGAGGCATAGAGGCGTTAAGGCTGACGGAGCTGAAATCAATGGCTAAACAGTAAATAAGATCATGTTGACTGATGTTAGGGGCTAAAGAGTTGAGAAACTGCTAAGATGATTTTGGAAGAGGATTGGGGCTGCTGGAAAAAAAACAAAAACAAAAAACAGATTTTTTTTTCAGAATTAAAGGAGTAATGTCAGAATTCTGAGGCGAAAAAGTCAAAATTCTGAGAAAAAAGTTTAAAATCTGAGAAAAAAACTCAAGATATGAAATTAAAGACAATTCTGAGGGTAAAAAAAACCTAATTGTGAAGTCAAATGAAAGTTAGCATTCTATTTCTTCCCAGTGGTCCCAACCCTCTTGCGTAGTAAGTCATCTGCATAAACTCCCTGACATTTAGCAGCTCGCTTGTTGTTTAGGAACGCATCAAGAGAGCAACTTGTGAGTATTTTTGTTTTGTTTGTCACTGATGAGGCAACTGACAACATCAGCCGCACATAAATGACTCATATTTGCATCCCAAGTAATGTAATCTGCAACAGCAGTAGAAAACTTCTGATTTTTTCATAGTTCAGAAACAATGGAAGTCTTTGTTGTCTTTAATCAAACAGGATCGGTGTGCATAACTTGAAAAATGTAAATTATTTCCCCTAAGTGACGAATTGACAAATTATTTGCAGAAGTTCACTTTTTTGTTGAAACATCCTTTAAATTAAGTATCAGGTTCAGTTTAGCTTCATCTTTCACATTTAGGACCAACATCATACAAAGAACGTAGCAAAAAGGAGGAGGTCTGACATCATGAAATCCAAAAGGTTACTGGCCAACGCTCCTGCTCCAGAAACAAAAACTATTGACATGCCGTGGGCTCGGCTGCAGACAATGGAAGGGCTTGTCCCACCTTCTCTCCCTCATGGCCTGGCATGGCAGAGATGTCACAGAGAGCACCAAACAAATGGATGGAGGGATAGGAAGGGAAAGAAAGGACGGGGAGGCGGTGGAGAACAAAAGCATTGTTCTCGGGGTGGAGAAAGGGGCATTGTGAGGAAGACAGATAGCTTATGTGGGAGAATGGAGTGAGGGAGGAGGGTGGGGCGCAAATAAGGACAGAAAGGTGAAACCTTGCTCCTTCTATTTATTAATAGCTGCCCTCTTTCTCTTCTTGCAGTCGGAGATAATCCATAATGCTGCTTTAAGGGGACACATCCTAAAACAGAGACACTTTCAGCACAGCTTCGCCTTTCATCTCCTTCAGCAGCAGATCAAAGATCAATTCAGGAGCATTTTCTGTCTGGGAACGCCACAAAGCCTCCAGTGAGTGCCTAACAAGTGGAAAAAAACCACAGGCGCTGAGCAGGCAGGTTTGAAGCAGCCTCCCCCTGCAGGTGCAGGCCTGGCCGGGTGACTTGATGTGAACTAACAGCACAGCTGTTTGAACACGGGCAGGAACCTCGGTGGGAAAGGAGGCTGGTGTGCAGCAACGTCCCGCAGGCGAGCCGCGTGCGCCAGCTGCCCCCCTCTGTAAACATCAGTGACACAAACATGTCGGGCACACACACTTTCACTCAGTGTCTTGCAAAAATAATCCTTTTTCAAGGAATTTTAACCCAAAGTTCACCACTGATTTGAAGTGGAAGAAAAAAAAATGCAATAATAGTCTGAAAAGTGAGCATTGTAAAAAAAAAATAACAGCGATAAACAGTAAAATTGTGACAGGAAAAATCCAGAACTAAAAAAATTATTTCAAACTGTTAATTTGATGTGACAGTAATCGGTGTTATGTACAAATTTTACATTAGTACATTGATTTTATAAGTTGTTTTTATTCTAGAAAAATCTATTAAAAACTGGAAGGAAAGTGCAAATGTCTTAGTACACTTGAGGTAAGACAAAACTAACTTACACATTACTTTTCAGCAGAATATAGGAGGCTGTATAAAGTCAATAATTCCTTAATATTGATTAGAAAACACTAGTTATCAGTGAAATAGCATCCATGGAACAAGACATCTTAAATTTTGGGGAGTCGGGTAATGTATGTATTTGTCTCCTTCCACAGTTACACACTACTTTGTGTTGGTCTATCACATAAGCCACACTGACATCTGTGGCTCCAAAATGAAAAATAAAAAAACATTAAAAAGGGTGTGAATACTTTTGCGAGGATCTAAAAACAGTCTTATGCAGCCATTTGAGGAGGTTTCCTTTCCCTCAAACAAGCTCAAAAATGAGTTTCGACTGCGCTGCACCTTCAGCTCTTTACTACAGTATCATTCTGCAAACACAATAAGCAACTGACTTAATTACATATTTGCTTTCTCAATATTTCATGCTCTGTCGCTTGTTTGATTTCTATTATGGCTTCTTCCATTTCTCGCTCTGTGTTCAAGCCAACCTTGAATGCAACAGTACAGCTGACAACCATTTGAAATTCAGATTTTAGGAACAACCAGCAGGGCCCTTAGTTTCTGGTAAGGATGAAGGAGAAAGAAAGAGATGTGCTAATGATATTCATGAAGTGTCAGAAGTAACATGCAGGACAGGAAATGAATAAATTACAAACAAGGAGGGGGGAGGCATTAAGAAACTAAGCCTAGCTTTACACAAGGAGATAAAAAGAGAGGAAAAAATAAGCAGCAGACAGAACTAGACTTGGAATTTCAAAGCTACAATGACTTCTTTCTCAAAGTTCTTGTTCAGCAGACGCAGACCAGCCCACACTCAGAAATAATAGGCAAACCAACAGCCACACACTGGGAATACTTGCATATAGATAAACCATAACAAACGGCACCCTCACATGCTTTTGAGGACAGGAAATCTAAACCACTCTGCATGTGAAAACAGCGACATTATGCCACATGCCGAGCGAGTCACTGCAGCATTTCACATGCAAATATGCCCAATATAAGCTGGAAAGATGCAAACTGGCTCCACGGCGACACAAGAATTACAACGACGGCGCTTTCGGTTTATTCCTGCTGATGCAAGAGAGGAGCGATAACCGGCTGCATGTCCACCCACTTAAAACCAGGGTGCTGAGCCGTGCATGTGGGGCTGCATGTGGGCAGAGAGGCACATTATCTAAAACACTCATGATCAGATGTGAAGCAGGTTGGCCATGCTCGCTATGCCGTATCTCATTACTCAATCATTTATGGTAAGTGCTAAGGGACTAAACTAATAACCAAGAAAATTAGCTTGAGGAAGTATTTTTTAATGGTTTCTATGGCACTAGTGGCCTTTTTTTAACAGTCACTAGACAAGAAAAAAGACAGAGAGAAGGGAATTGAACCAGGGACAACTGAGTTGAGGACAAAAAAAAAAACTGCATTAAGGACTGTAGCTTGGCCTGTCACCATAACAAATTTCACAGAACGATAAATTGTCCCAGACGTTATTGCGATAAATGATAATGTTGTTTTGAGACCATTTTCAAATAACACAACGGTATTTTCATAATAATGCAAGAACGCATTCTGAAAGATCGATAAACTTTAGATTCTAATGAACATTTAACACTGGAGCTGAAAGACATTTTTTCTGACATCCTGCAAAGAAATTCAAGCAGAAACTATCTACAAACTCACAAGTTCAATGGATGCAAGAATTGTGCAGTGATATCAAAGAAGGGATCCTATGTTAACATGTAACTTGGTCTGTTAAGATGTTTTTGATTGAAATAGCTTTTGATTTTAGTACATGTGACCACTTAATGCTGCACATTCAAAGAATGACCCATTTGCAGTTCTCTGTAAATCCATAAAATGTTTAGAAAATCTGCTGTGCATAATAATTTTTGAACAGTGCATTTTGAGTTTTTTATTTTTGAAAAAAATACTGTTCTCATGAGGAGCTTTGTTCAGTAAAATTTGATTTATACTGTAAAAGTTCATGACTTGAAAATTATACTGACCATCATTTGCATTGAGCATTTAAGAAAAAATCAGTTGCATAATAATTTGGAACACGGTGTAGATGTGATTGTTCCATGTTTCCAACACAGCACTTTGTAACTATCTTTATGTGTCTCTGAATGTTCAGGTATGAGTTCAGACTCATTTGCTCCTCCTTTAGTTCAAAAATAATTTCAGTTTTCTTTCTGTTCAACCAGAGAAGGATATGGCACATTCATACATTTATATGTTCATCTGTTCAGTGCTTGAATGTGTTCAGTCACCTGGTGACATTGTGATGTAGAGCAGTGCATCATCTGCATAGTTACAATAACTTATCTTTGTATTTGTTATAATCTGAGCTAGCGATAGGTAGCATGTAGATATTAAAATTTGGGGAACCCAGCATGGGGTTTTTATTGCAAAGCCACCTTCTGAAGAAAAGAAGTCTCAGACTCAAACCAGTCAGGTATTGCAGCAGATTTAGACTCAGTTCTCCAGTAATATAGCGCAGACGTCCAACAGAACTGTGGCTACCACTGATCACTTTGACGAGGGCAGCGTCACTACTGCGGTGAGCACCGAAACTGGACTGAATTATGTCAAAGTGGTTGTTAAGAGATTGTTGAAACAGTTTTTCAATCACTTTGCTGATGGCTGGAAGGTTACGACTTGCCTACAACTGTGCAATAGCAGCTTGTTTAGATTTTTCTTTTTCAGCAACTGCTGTTTTTAAAGTGTGAGGGAAAACACCCGACAAGAGGGATGAGTATTATTTGAATCAGATCAGACACCATGACGGTCAAATCTGCTTTCATACTTTTGTTGCATTTTCACACTTTAGTTGCATTTTCTTGTTATACTGGTTTGACAGAAATGTTTCAAATACGGCTATTGTGACTTCCCTGTTAGTCGGTATAGTAGTTCAGATGCTTTCGGTTTATTTTATGGCCAACATTTTATTTTTTCACAGCGCTCCCTGCAGCTGTTGTCCTTACTCCGTGTGAGTACATGTGGGCTAAACAAAACTCCCTGACAAGATAAAAATTTCCGACACAGGCACTTGTTTTGGCAAAAATGCCATTCAGAGAAACTCTCACAAAACAGAATCAAAACAAACCCATCACAAAGTGTCTCAGTTTGTCACAAGCACACCCATTTCTCAGATGAAATCATCATCCTGCTGAAAACTCTTCTCTACATCATAATCGCACGTCCTTGGCTCTCAAACCGCTCCCCTCCCCTCACCTCCTCTCGTCTATGATTGATTCAGGCTGGACAGTTAGTAGATTTTCATCCATCCCATGCTCGCTGTCGGGGCTTCTCTTTTGTCCTGCTGTGAGCAACTGTCAGCTCTGCATCTATTCCTGCTCCTAATAACTTTCCTGGGCAGTCGGAAATCTCCTTGGCTTGTCCTCCTATTTCCGATGCATGCCGATTGCGCTTTTCTTTTTGCTGCTGCAGAAGAAGCTGGGCACAAGTATTGGTATGCCACCTGCGTGCTTTAGCAATGTGAATTTCAGATAAAGATCTATTAAAAGCGGTAACTGCCAAATCGATGATGGTTTGGGGATTTATGTGCACGGCATGCGCCGAGATGTTTATGCAATTTTCGCCCTCAAAAGGGAAACCGTAATGAGTGAAAGATCAGCTTCAATAAATCAATAACAAATTACAGGAAGCTTAAAACTGGTAGACGCCTTTATTTTCATTCAACAACACTAAAAAGGATAAGATATTTACAATTATATTGAGATTTTCATCATACGGCTGTAGAGACTCAGTAGTAGTCCTCCGGGTCAACTTTCTCCCCTTGATTCTGAATCTGCTGCTGCTTCTTGTACAAATCAGCGATCTGCAGGGATCGAGGAGGAAGAGGAGGAGGAGCAACGTTCAAATAGATAGAGGGAGAGGAAAACAGAAAGCAGGAGGGAAGGAGGAGAAGATCATGAAGTCGGGTCAGTAACATGAAGAGGAAAAGCTAAAAATAACAGTTTGATTATTCATATCCTGAGCTTTGAAGTCGGTGACTCGGAGCTGCTGACTGGGAGACGGAGGCTGTGTTCATTTATCAGAGTTTAGGTCGAGAAGAGGGGTGAGGGGACGGGGTGGGACAGTGAATAATGGGCGCACAGCAGGGGGGACTCAGAGAGGAGGAAAACAATGAAACATCACATTATTTATTGAGGTGAAGCTTTGATTCTCCGCCTGAAACAGACTTGGCCCCACATGTTCTGGCTCATGTCCAGGTTCTCCTGAGTTCCTCCAACTTCAACGTTTTAATTTAATCCTCACTGGATGGAAACTCTGTCTACAGGTGCATCACAGTGAATTAGAATGTTATTTCAACTTTATTTAACTGAAAATGTAAAACTCATATAGATTTATAACAGACTAAGCAATGAGTTTCCAGAGTTTATTCTGAAACTCATCAGATCAGACACTATTAGCTTACAGCTAATTAAAATCCAGCATTCAGATTTGCATAAAATTACATCAACCAAAGTAATTTTTACACAAAATTAAATTGAGCAAAAATCAGACCAAAGATAAAGATGGTGGTGTTTCCAGACTGCAAAAGCACAAAATCTTACCAAGTATTTTTGTCTAGTTTCTAGTGCAAATGTTGCATAAACAACATGGATAAATGAAGGTTGTGACTTCAAAAGTAACCACAGATTAATCCAGAATATTTTGCAATATCACTGATTCAGATGAAAGTAAATTCAGCATTTTTCTTTTAAAGGAAATCAAGGTCTCAGAGTGTGGAGAAACACCGAATCCAAGCAATTTGAGGTCCAGTGAAAGGTTTCCGCAGACAGTGATAATCTGGACTATCACTGCTTTATGCTTTTGTCTGCTGAGAAGGTTAATGGAGATGCTGGTTTTATTTCCAGCAGGACTTGGCAGCTGCCCACACTATCAAAACTACCAAAGATAAAAAGCTGCTCAATTTTACATTTGGATGTTTTTGGGGGGGGGTTCGGCCAAGTCGAAATTTGTGTATTTAACAAAACTGCAATGAAAACTTTTTTTGCATCACACAAGTCACATGATCAGCAACCGGACGTTACTTCTGGCGGAAACTACGAAGACGACGACGGCAGGAAGTCGTTGGTGGATGATGGCGTGGCATGTTTTCTAACGGCTTGTCGCGTGAACAAACGTATTCATGTGTGATTTTAATTGAGATTTTTATTTAATGGAAACACAGCAATTGCGGAATTGTGTTTTTTTGACATTAGCGGAGTGCTGACAAAGTTTTGCGCACATTTGTACCAGTATTAGTAACGCAGCTACTCACCATGTTCCTGTTCCTGCCAAATATAAACCTCAAAGTAAATCTATGGAGTATTGCCAATCTGCATTAATGCAGCAATTCATGCAAAAGGAGCCCCAGCCACTTACTTAGTGTACAATTAATAGTTTTCAATAAGATGATTTTTCTGAATTAAAAGTAATTTCATAGAGATTTCAGTTTTTATTTATAGAAATAAAAACTTGAAATAAATCACTGTATGAAATACTATATATATTTTTTTCTTTTAGAGTTGAATCACTGTAATAAATTACACTGTGAATGCCATTCTTATTCTTTGAGATGCAGCTGTACATTTACATGCTGCCGATGTTCCACCTTGATTCCCAAAAGTAATGAACACACCTCCACACTCTGCATTCGAGTCACAGACAGTTAGGAATGTAAAACGGTTCAGACGGGACTCGGGCTTGTCAAGGAGGTATTGGATCTTCGGCCTTAGTTTGTACATCAAGGACAACTTTGGTCAGACCTGTGTATAAACTTTTAATTCATATAGATATTTCCCCTCTGAAACAAGATAAAAATCAGACGCCATCAAAATAGTCTGACGCTGCGTCAGATAGCATATTCCCCTGTGAAGCTGACAGTCGGTGAATTTCTCTGCTCATAGGGAACCAACAGCTCTGCTTTTTTCCTCGGTTTGTGAGCATCACAGCGACTCGAGGAATCAGTTTGTATCCAATTTTTGCAACATAACAAAATTCTGCAGATTTTAAAAGAACAGCAGGTATTAAATGGTAAACTGTGGTTAAAAAAAAAAGTGTCAATTTCCTGTTTAGGAGCTTTTACATGTTCTTGGTTATTTCATATGAAAGGAGGAAAGCAAAGAAAAACAGAAAATTACATATTTTTTACTTGCTTATTAAATGGAAACAAAAAAATCAAATAAGCCTTAAAAATGATCTTGTCATCCCTCTAAAAAACTAAACTAAAAAAACTTAATGAACTTGCAGCAAACATCTTAAATAAATTGTAATTTTTTTCCCCCTTGTTTACATATGTAATTGTTAAATATCTGCAATGTAATCGCTGAATAAAAAATATTGTTTGTATGAGTTGGTAATCAGAATTAAAAATTACCTCAAAGAAAACCAGAAACCTGTCAAAACCTGGATCAGAGCAACTCTACATCAACGTTTAAACCAGATGTAAACCAAGTTTGAATCATTTCTCACAACAAATTGATATTTTTTGTGCTTAATGCAATAAATAGTCTGAATCTGAATTGAGTCTGAACTGAAGATGTTGCTCGTTTTGTTGATCTGTAGATTTTGATTAAGATGTGATTAATTCCAGACCAGTAAAATACTTGGAATTTTGTGGTTGCGGTTGTAATGTGCCGACTTTAACAGTGACTTTTTTCAAAGCATTGTACGTTGGTCTGAATCTGCTACTAAGCCTGAAGGAAGCAGCAGCTTTCAGTGAACAGCTTTGCTCAAACTGCTGCAGGAGACTCATGCATCCACTCCCGCTTGCAAGAAAAATAAAAAATAACACGCTGTCCTTGCAGTGCTGCTCACCCTTGAAATTTTACAGGACCGCTTTTGTGAAGTGACCATGATGATATTGATTATGATGCGCCCGCCACATTTCTGTGACACTTTAAAAGATCCAAACAAACATGACAGATTTTTTTTTTAAACCATGTTGGAGTCATTTTTAGACTGCAGAAGGTCGATGTGCTTAACCTTCTGCTTCAACGCTATCCGGTTAGCGTGTTTGGTCGTGTACTGGAGGCTTTGTGCTTTAATGCTTGGCTGGTTTTCTACTTAACGTCACGTACCTGAGCTCCGGTAGTGGCGTCCTCGGGCTTCTTGTCGTCTCTGATGCGGAGGAAACGAGGGAACCGCAGAGAAATGCCTTTCTCTGCGTCCACCTGAAGACAGGTTTAACCATTTTAGTACTGTAAAAAGCTGCTGGTACATGTGAGCACTTATTCCTTGTAACTGTAATACACTCTTTTACGATTCAGGACTTTAAAGTAATTATGAGCCCATTTGTTGAGTTTAATTCAAGCTGCAAGACTTAACCCTTTGTCCTGGTTTAATTTATGCCTTTCTAAGCCTTTTATTACCTTCCGTATGCTGAAGTATCACATTTTCTTTTACCAAATACCCAAAACTGCTTGAAAACGAATACAATGCTGGATGTAATGACTTTATCCAACGTTTTTGAAGGATTAGAAAATATGTAAATTCCCTCTTTTTTCACTTCCACCTCATCCAAAGTGCAGGTTGTAAAATTACAAAAGCAGAAAGCTTGACACGAATGTAAAAAAAAGACTAATATATTAAAATACCATGTATTTTCAGAGCGGTATATTGATGTTAACTTTTTTACTCTGCCAACCCACTGCTCAATAACAAGTATCGTTCCGCTAAATCCAGCTTCTTTAGCAGCAGTTTCATTAACTCTAGTAAGACGTATTAATTATGACTCTTCATTCAGGGCAGCGGACCAGAACTGACGGGATTTATCTGCAGAAACACACGAGGGAGCGGATTAACGTCGGCTGAACTGACCATTCCCATGGCAGCCTTGTAGACGGGCGACAGTGAGAGGTCGGCGCACTTCACCTCCCAAACCTGCACGGCATCCAGCCACACGTCGGGCTCGGCTGATTGGTCCACGCGGTAGTATGGGCGGGGCTTGGCCAGGATGTGGTCCTGGAAAATAGGAAATCAGGAATGTTAAACACAAGCTTGTTTAATTATTCCATTCTTTTTCTAGAGTTCAGTCTCTTTAAGACAAATTTTAACATGTAAATAAGAAAGTTCACCACTAATTTGTAGAATTTTTCTTTTTTCTTTTACAGAGGTCAAGTTTCAAAAATGAAACCCGGATGGATGGATGGATGGATGGATGATTGACTGACTGGACAGACAGAACAGGAACACAATGATGCATCAAAAGAGATTGATGGACAGACAGCTAGACAGAAAGAGGGACGGTTGGATGGGAAAATGACTAGAGTGGAGGATGAAGGGAGAGGCAGAGTGGATGACAGAGAGAAAATCAAACCCGCAGGTAAATGGATGGATAGATAGATGGAAGTATTAGACAATGCAATTAAAAAATAAAGACTAGTATTTCAAATATTTGTCTTTTTTTTTTAATTACTTTATTTATAATCCACTTTACATTTAAATCTCAAAGTAGGGGTTCACTGATTGCAGTTTTCTGGCCTATCTTTATAAAGCCTCACTTACCGGTTCAGATTTTGGCCAATTCTTTTTATTTTTGTCTGAAATGTTGATGAACACAGCAAGAAAGTCAATGAGTTGGTACTCAGTTGGGATGACTGTTGTTAACCGGAAACATGCAGACATGAGCTGGTGGGAAGGTCTGTCAGTCAAAGCTCTCTGATGGCAGAGAAATAAAGGCCAGAGGTTGATTTTTAAACCTTTGCAGAGGTAGATAAGATCAGCGGATAAGATCGGCTTCTCAAAGTGCTTCAAAAAAAAACCTTAACCAATGTAAAAACAATAAAAACTCATTTAAAATATCAATCATAAGATCTTAAGAACAAGAATGTTCATTTAAAAACTTGAAGCAGAAACATTTAGTGTGAACAATAAAAATATAACATTTGGAAACCTTGTTAAAAGGAATAAAAATGACATTCCTGGAGGTGAATCAGAATCTCAGTCTGACCTTGATTTAGGTTAAAGAACCATTTCTGAGTGAATTGTTAACTAGACTGTAGCAAGCCAGATAACTGGGTCACATTAAAGCAGTGCTGCTGTTTCCCAGCACATTAGTTATACTGTAGGAATTCAAGGTCTAATGCTCTAATACACACTGAATTACAATGCATGAGCTGATGGGTGTGCAGATTATTAAAAGTTGTGGCTGATTGTCATAAGTTTTGTCAAGGCTCACAGTTGTAGTCTGTAAATTACACTCAGAAACATAATTCAACTTTTTTTATTCTGATGCAACTCCTAAACATAAAGAAGCAAACACATTTAGTATTAGTCCAAAACGCATCTGAACTTTAGAAACACCTATTAGGGCTGTTGTGTTGCTTTGGAGAGCCATACTCAGACTTATTAAGATGAAGAACTCAACTATCAATGCTAATCAGCAGCTCAATATTCATCCAGTAGAAAGGCAAAGTTTTAAAGTGCAGCTTCACTGAAAAAAAATGTCAGCATTATTTTCGATCGACTGGCTTAATACAAGCTCAACAACTCACTGGTGTTGAAAGATCTAAGAACAATGTAACACTGACAACACTGTATTTCTATCAGCATAATTTACTCATTTTGACTTTTTGCATTTTGTTCACTACAAACAAGATGCAAATAAATATCTGTTATTGCGCAATAACAGATATTTCCATTCATTATACAAAGATGATTACCATTTTTATGTTTGATAGGAAATCAGACTAAACCTTCTCTTTTTTTGGTCAGTTAGGATTACTTTTTTACTTTTTTCAAATTCCTGTTTATAATAGATGAATATTTGGTAGAATTGACTTTTAAACTAGATTTAGGTCAAAGGTTTTGGGATTTCCTTCCACAAGCCTCTCTTAATAGCTTGAGGGATATTAGTCCATTTTTCCTGAGAGAACTGCAAATCTTTTCAACTTTGGGGACACTTTTGTTTATGAGAGTGAAACCATATTTCCGTCAACAGTTTTCCATGGTCATTGTGAAGTATCACTTTAGAAAACATTAATGGAAACGGCAAAATTCTAAATGACTTCCTCAATTTTGCAAATTCCCCCAAATATAACTATGGTTATTAATATTTCCACTTTAGTTCAAACAGACCGCAGGAAATGTAACCAAAAATTTAATTCTTTGTCCCAGAATGCATTTGTGAACATTTTGCGTTGCTACTGGAGTAACAGCTTCTTCCTTGCAGAGCGGCTTTTCAGTCCATCCTCAGTTAAAGCTGTTTCACCTTGGAAAAGACATTCTCTCCTGCTTAAATACAAAGTTCTGAATTTAAAAAAGTAAAAAATACTTATATAAATACATTGACATTTTTATGAATTTAGTTTTAGAAATAATTTTGATCAACCTAACTATCCAAAAACAATTTGCCTGATTTAATGTCAGACAGTTAGAAAAAAAGAAGTTTGTGTGTCTTATAATTTAGTGAATGGAAATATCTGCTTTCATCCATAAATAAAATCAGATGTGGGCTGTTATTCTCTGCAAATTTAATAGGTTGTTTTTGTTTATAGATTTTAGTTCAATGACTTCTTTTGTCCCTTGAATATTTTTTGGGTTTGGTTAATTTTATATAGTAACTTCTAGATCAAAAACAGCTAAAATTAGCAAATGTCTGGACTTTTCAACCTTATTTTTCCCAATTCTGTTTCTCTAAAACAAAAATATGTGCACTGAAATCAAAGGAAGCATGATAAATGTGAGAAAGGCTTTTGTTGCTTGGGGGTTACCCAGACTTTCTCTGTGACTTTACAGACTATTACACACACCTTGCTGATAGAACAGTCTTTGATGGTCGACCACACCTGAGCATGCTAGCATGTATTCCCTGATTTCTACAGAACCAGTCCAGACTGAGTCTACAGAAAAACTCTTCATGGATGGATTTAAAATAGCTTCTTTACAGGAATCCCATTCATTCACGTAGACAAATTTGTATTTTAAACGCAAGGGTCTCCAGTATAATAGGTTCTAGTATAAACAAAACAAAGCAGCACTGAATGAATTGCCTAATTTTTCGTCATATAATTACTTCATAGTCTTGTATGTATGCATACAACATTAAAATTAGTGGCATAATTGCTATTCAGGAAACTTTCTGTTTAATTCAAGTGCTTGTATCTATCTACCTCAGACAGTCTGTTGATGCTGTGGGTCAGTTTAGTGCAGAAATCACTTCATTTTGAATGAAAAACCTCATTAAATAGGTCAAGTACTCTATTAGGTGATGCATGTTCCTCATGCCTTCAGGAATATAATAATTACACTGCACTTTAAATTACAAACTTGACATATTAACACAGGGCAGCTGTTTCTGCTGCATGCAGCAGTGGTGATGATTTTAATGCATTCATTCAGAGTGAGTAAAAATGTATTGAATTATTTGGTAATTTAATGTTTGGTCAATATTTCAATTTATTTTCAGAAAGATTAGAGCTAAAAACCAACTATTTTTCATGTAATTTCTGGTGGATTTTATTAATGTTTTTCTCATTTTTTCCCCTCTTCTTTTTGTGAAAGGTCGAGCCTTTGCTTTGTTTTGATTACTTCTGTCTTTCAAATTTTTACTTTATTGAGATTTATTAACGGATATTCTGACTTGCATTCTTTTCTGCATTTTTAAAGTCTTTTTACTAGCCTGTTCTTAGTTTTATCGCAGGTGGGAATTAATTTGTTTCTTCTTTTTAACAAAAGTGACATAAGCCCTTTATATTAATCGAAAACCATGCATCAACTAAATAAATATTCCCAAACAAAAACCTTTTTTTTGTGGATAGCTTAACAAGAAACCTATTCATAACAACAAAGTTATGTGGTTATTCAACCATCAGATTGGTGCAAAGTGCTATTATACCGATTCAGGGAACTTCTTTGAAAAAAGTACGTTTCTAGAAATGTGGACGCTGATATTAGTGGTGTAGACGTCCGTTTGATGCAACATGTTTAGCATTGTGATGCTATTTTAGGATTGAAAAGCTTCGATGATAGACTGGTATAGTCTGACATTAAGTCCTTTAAGCACAACGATAGTCTTTTCCAGCGTCCCATCAGATTGTTTTTTGAAGCAAAAATTAATTCCCAGTGGACCAAGAGAAGTGGATTTGCCATCTGTCACTGTTTGTGCGTCAGATTTACTGTTGCACCAGAAACGCCTGAAAACAAGGGTTCCATTGTTGAACTTTAATATGCAAGAAATAAAAAGTGATTAATCTGTGTAATTAATAGTAATTAAAGCATTTTTAAAATACATTTAAAATGTTTTAAATACTTGTCTGTATAGAGTTCAGTAATGACCACATTATAAAGGCTTTATATCAGAATAATGATAAATTTTGCAGACTTTATCAACACTAAAGCAATAAGTTGTTGAAAAGCTCAGTGGGAGATGTTTTCTCTCATGAGAGGCTGGTGTCTTTCAGATGCACCACTGAAAATATCTCAACCTCCCGACTCGCATCCTGGTTTGGACGCTTCAAGTCTATGAACAGAAGAAGCTAGAAAGGAGCCAGCAGAAATCACTGATGCTCCTCTCCCCTCCCAGAGGAAACTTTTTAAACTGGCGCTGCATTCTCAGAGCCACAGCCACCTTTAAGGACCGTCACCATCCGTCTCCCAGCATGCCACCCCCCACTCTGCCTTCCAGCCTTCAGGAAAAAAGACATAGATCAAGCAGATGCTTGTTGTGGCTTCTGCACAACAAGCATCTGCTGCAGGTCCTGCAGGGTGTTAACCAGCTTCTTCCCACAAGCTGTTGGGATGAGGAACAGACTATGTCCATCCCTGCTGGCAGTAAACAAATAAGTTCTTTTTTTTGATGCATACTTTTTTTTTTACCATAACAAATTGCTTTTACAGTTTTTTCATATATTTTTGATGATCCAGAGGTGAAAAGGGATACTTTTTTTTCTAACTAAAAACCTATAAAATCCTTTAAATCAAAAATATATATATAAAAAAGTAAAACTTTTCATATAAAGAAATGGAAAACTCCCACTTCTTCAGTCGGAAAACAGAATGTTGTTTGAAGTAATCTGTTTTGAGTTATTTTATTTGTAATGTTGGAGTTCTCATAAAATTACTACATTCCTTTAATATTACAACTTTATACTCATATTATTTGAACTTTATTGTTATGTGACTTTAGTCTTGCATTACTACAACTGTATCCTTGTAGTATTATGACTTTATTTTTGGAAAAAATAAAAAATCTTAGCCAAGCCTTGATATTTCAAGGTCAAAATAAATACAAGTTGTAAAACACAGTTGACAAACAAAATGGCGGCTTTGAGCATGCTTGCCTTAGGGCTGGATGATATGGCTGAAAAACGTCAGCAGCTCTCATATTAATGCGAAATAGCAGGAAAACACTAATCAGGAAAGGAAACTTAGACTGGCCACTTAAAAGCTAATTGGTATGTCTCTAATCAGCATATATCTGTAATTTCTGTGACTTATTTCTAGAAATACATAAACATCGGGGCGTGCTGTGGTGGCGCAGGGGTTTAGCACGCCCCACGTTTGGAGGCCCTAGTCCTCGACGCGGACGTCGCGGGTTCGACTCCCGGTCCCGGCGACCTTTGCCGCATGTCTTCCCCCTCTCCTTCCCTCCTTCCTGTCAGCCTACTGTCACAAAAAATACGAGCCACTAGTGCCGCAAAAACTCTTCGGAGAAAACAATTATAAAAAAAGAAATACATAAACATCACTATCAATGATTTAATTCATCTGATTAATAAGGAAAGAAGAAAACTAAATAAGCAGCAACTTTTTTAAATTATTAGTATAACATTTTACAATAATCCCTAGTGCTTTACACTGCGTAAAATGGCATGAAACATATAAACACCGAACATAGAATAAAGTAAGAAGTATTAAAAGTCTAGTTGAACATGAATGTGATGATTATTTAATTTTATTCTAAATAAGACTACACATTTAATACAAAAATATGAAGATGACTTGTAAAATGGACACTGCATTTTTTAAACCACAAACAATAGTTGAAATGTTCAGTCAGCAAAACAATGTAAAAACTCTAAAGTAATTCTTTATATAACTCTGAAGAGGATAGTATTTGTTAGAGAAATATCTAATCCATTCAAATCAAGCTTTTTAACAAGTGAAACAGGAAACTGGGGCTAGCACAAAACAACCTGCTTCGCTTTTATTCCATTGTTATTGGTTAAAAAGCCTCCAAGTGATTCAAAAATCAGCATCTGAGCAGTGAAACGAGGGTTCAGGCTAGCCCTCATTTTAACACAGCACCTCACCACTCAGAGCCGTGTAAACAAGCCAATTGTCTCCCTGCCGAGAGTCCTATTGGCCTGCAGCGTCGCTGCAACAAGAACAGCACGGCCACACCGCCGGCTCGCTTTAATTCACCATCCATCACTTTCATTACCAACCTCTACAGTGTAGGCTTTATTGGCTCCAGGAAAAAAAAGAAAAAAGAAAAAGTTTTAAACCTCATTCTCAGTCGCTACTTCTGTAAAGCGGTTTACATAACAGATACTTAAATCTCTAATGTTTAAATGATTTCTTTGTCGATGTAAAATAAATAAAAAATGTTGTACATTAACGTATATTTAGAAATGTTGTTTCGAATTCGACAAATTGCTCCATTCTCTGCTGAAACAGCGGCTCTAAAATGTGCCAATGAAGTCAAATGAAGTCGGGCTCTCTCAACAGCTATCATTTTCAGAGAGCAGTTGACAACTGCTTAAAATGCTGCTGCACCGCTGCTCTGGAACAAACCTCTTCTAATGTAAATTGAAAAAGCAATTCATTACCCAAAGTCAGAAAACGCCCCCACAGTTCCTCTCAACGCTGTATTTTTTTTTAAAAAGGTGAAGCAGCAGTAATTCATGGATTTCCACATTTGCAAAGCAACTGGATATATTTCTGTGTTTAGCTCTGCCTCTTCTAAGGATAAAGCCACTGAAAGAGTTATTGCAGTCATTAGCGATAAGTACTTTGCTTGGTTTTGCAGACTGTAGCCCGGCTCAGGGTTTCTGTGTTTGGTAATGTGAGCTTCCTGGAAAGAGACTCTGATGAAAGAATTGCATCTTATAATGAGATGTATGTTGTTGTTGCCTCTTTTTTGCACAAAGCTACTGGGGTAGTTAATACATTCATTCACTATTTGCTTTTTCTTCCCCACAGAACAGTCTTTCTCAAACTGTGGTCCCCAGAAGCCCCCTTCTGGTCAGCAAGGTACTGCAAGTAATTACCATTAATTTGTCTTGATTTCAGCTCAAAATGCGATGCATACAGCTAGCTTACCAAAGGACTGGGTTTAAAAATAATAATGGATAAGTGGCTTAAAACCGGGTCACTCAAAAGAAAAACCAAAGATACCGCTGGCTTATATGATCAGAAGAAGCCAAGAGTTTTGATAAGTCATTCATGAATGATTTGATTCTTTTGAACGGGTCTATGACCGCGTCTCAATTGGTGAGAACAATTATTTGTTTAACGACTTTTCTGGTTTATAATGCTCTGCTTGCGTGCCAACAGTTATTACTATTTTGAATTAATCAGAAAATAAATACAATAGATAGAAACTTGTGGATAATTTTTATATTTAATTGTGAAGAAGAGGATTTTTATTTCTGCCAAAGCAACTCAAGTCTATTTTTCTTTTATTATGCTTCTAAATTACAAACAGCCCTAAAATGTTACTAATTCATACAACACTTGGTAGTAAAGAACAACTTCTTTTTTTATGTGTTTGAGATAATTAGAAAGCTTAAAATCCACCTTTTCAGAATATGCAAATAATTCAAGACACAGAGTGCCACCCTTATGAAGATAAACAAAGGAGACAAAAATAACTGAGTTAAGACACTAATATTTTCATGTCAGATTGTATATATTAAGATGTTGTGTTATTGAGGGGTAATCTTGAGTTAGGTGGTCTGTGAGTGTTTGTTTAATGAGTTAAGCCTGAAAAGGACCACGATTCGTTGTTTTAACCCTACTTTGAATGATTTCAATTTGCAATTTCTAATTGCAAATTGAGTTCTCTCCAACCATCTGTGTTAAGGAGGATGATTTTGATTGTAAAAGAACAGGGTATCGAAACAATAAAAGGTAAAGCAGTCCTGAAACTTTGATTATTTTAGCCCAGCTTTTCACTTCAACACTCATGCAGCTTTACTTCACCTTTAAGAACTTGTGATGCTGCTCCAGATCTTCATCCTTAAAGCCTGTCCCGATCTGCAAAGAGATGAGAAGAGATAAGAGAGGCACGCACTCATATATACACACATTCCCTCGTGGGGCGACAGCAGACATTTGGCAGCAGGAGGCAGAACACAGAAAGGCGAGCAAATCCCCCCACAACTCGAGCATCTTGTCTGCCTGATTCGCTTAAAGTGTCATGTCGCCTCTCAAAGGATTTGAACTCGCCGAGACACAAGTAAACACCTAAAAGGATGACACACGCTGTGGGGAAGGGGAAAAAAATGTAGGCATATCATGAAAATTTAGCATTTAGTCACCGGCAGATATATTCTGCAAGTGACCGTGAGAAGTTTAACTGTACGAGAGCGAGGCAGCATTCAAGGTTTAGAGGTGTTTAATTCATCTGTGGGACCTTTATGCATTATTTATCTGTTCTCCTAGCAGCCAGCTGTGGTACAGTGTGTTAGGAGTGAGAACCCAACACCTCTTTCACTGAGCCAATTATAGTGACTTGTTTGTTTGGTTGGACTGATAATCAAATTCCTCCAGCAGCTTAATCCAATCAATAGTGCTGTTTGACTGTGAGATAACATTACAGAGGCCTACAGGCGTTAAAAACGTGTTTGTAGAAAATGGCTGCAGTTTGACGAAAGAGGAAGATATCTTTACCATGAAAGAATAATTTTAGGAATTCAAAGGAGTTGAGTTTTCCTTCCTTCCTTACAGTTAGTGTGACCTATTGTCACACCAACTCTCAATTTAAATGATTAATGCAACTAAATTAACGTACCTAATTCATTAAATAAACAAAACTAAAATAAACACAAGACATCAATTTTACTCTTTCTTCTAAAACTTTAGGTCTTGATGCAGAAATGGTGATGTTTGATACACATTTTTGTTATTGAATTCAATTAATTCATTTGTCATTGTCATGAAAAATTCATACACTGTTTAGCTAAATATATAATAAAGTGAAAAATGGATGCAAAACAATTCCCCCTTCAAGTCTCATAAACACCAACTATAAAATTACCACCATATACACAATAATATCCAATAAAAAGCTAATATTAAACCGCAACAGTGACACTGCACCAAACTTTCTTTCACAGAAAGCCTGTCTTGCAATCAGAATCTTTTAGAAATGGAGATCTGAAGTGAATCTGAAAATCTTGAAATGATCTAAAGCTGGAAAATACAACAAATTTCACACTTTACCAGGACTACGAGGAATCCTTAGAATTTCAGTCTCCTTCCTTCACAAGTACAAACCATGTCATAAAGGGTCGTTTTTCCTTTTATTCCTCTGATTTCATGCTGTGCCAAACGTTGCAGGGCTCAAGTCTTTCTTGTGTAGCGTTCACTTCTGCACCAAAATGTTTTTTTTGTATTTTTCATCTAAAACCAGCATAAAAGTCTGTAATTCTGAGTCATGAATGCCTGTTAGGCAAGCAGGCAACAAATGATGCAACAAAATCCGAATATTGTATTTTAACTTTTTATATTTCAACTCGGTAATCTAGAATTTGACAGTTCACACTGCAAACAAATAAGTTTAGATTTAGATACGGATGTGGAAAAAAGTCCAAAGGGAACAAACGAAATAAGATTTCACCAAGGTGCCTTTGCAAAGCTAACATCACCTGAATCTAAAAGTCCAAATATAAAACTGTGTGCAGCTTTTTACAATAATTTTCACACTGGCTCTGAATGTTGTAGCAAGGGCATTTCGCTAGGACATGAGCATAAATGTGATCTGCAGGGGAAAAAGAAACAGTGAGTCAAACGCTAACGTATGATCCTCTGGTTTCTTTTGTTCTGCCTCTGCTTCACGCCCAGCGTTGAGGGAGCGAGAGGATGATGAAATGCTGCACACAAAGGAGCGCTGGATGCTGCAGTCACACAGCATCAGCTCACAGCCACTGCTGGGCTGCAGCAAAGCAACACACAGATAAATGGCATATTTACACAAGTTCAGCTGAGTGTTTCTGTCGTCCAGTTCATGTGTCCTGCAGAACGCGTCCTTCCTGATTTGAATCCACACAACCGTCTCAGTGAGATATTCAGACGGCATGCCGCCATTTCTCCTTTGTTTTTTAAATATAATTACAGATAAAAGTACTAAACTGCAGCCAATACTCTGCCTTAGGTCATCCTCTGTTAATATGGGGTAAAAATTATTTGCTTACATAACAGTTTTTATGAATATATGGAATCATACATGGGTCGGATTTTCTGTCTGGATCATTTTCACTGACTTTTTTTGTATTGACAAAACAACAGTGGTTTAAAAACTATTTGAAGATTTTAAAAAGGGAGGCAGAGTACGGCAAGGGACTATGCAACGAAATATTATTAAATTAAATTGCGTCTAAATCTTTTGGCAATTACCCGAAACAATCAAAACCTAATGCAAACCAATCATGAGGATAGAAGTGCATAAAAAATAGATTATATAGAAAAATCAGAGTTCCTATTCCTGTAAATCCTAAATCAACTCCAAATGCTCCAAAATTGATTTTAAAATACGTTTAAGTCTTTGCCACTTTGTCACTCCTATTTGCAAGTATTCTGCATGTCGCATTACTCGTCCACTCGCCCACAATGGAAGGCTGTTTCGCCCACTGTATGCATTTTGAATAATTCTTTGATAATTTTTTTATTTAAGAAAAAGTCAGACACCTAGGCTGACGTACTACTGGTAATTTAAGTTATATAAAATTATGAACAAACTTATTTTTGTTTAAATATAAACTGAAGGAATTTGATACAGCATAGAAGCTTATAGAATAGTTTTAAATAAATGATATATTTGTTTATAATATCTTCTTCTCCAGTCACACAATTTGAGCAGAATCTCCAGACTGTTTTTTCTTTGGTTTCTGAAACTAAAATAGTTTCTGGATCAAATCGTGACCCTAAAAATCAGAATCAAATCACTAGACACTGAAAGTGTTGTACCTTTATATGGGCATGTTTTAATTAAAGAACACCAGCGATGATAGATTCTTTATGATTATGTTAACCCCACATTTATTTAAATGTATCATGAATACATTTACACTGAACAGAATATAAAAAATGGGAAAATTATACTCAAACTTTTGACAAGGAATAATTTTTTTTTACAAAACATTTCAAGCTAAGGGTATGGAGGAGTCTTCTTCATGTAGTGATGTGTCACACTGGTTAACATATGCAATGATACATAAGACGGCTTTGCGACTCCAGAATCTGGTGCAGTGCTACCATTTTGTCTCTGCGACCAGCTGGATGTAGGATTTAAAATGAAAGAATTGAACAACTGAGTTGTTCTGTAATTGTTATGAAAAATAAAAAATATGATGATGTCAAACACACTTTTTAATCTCACTGATTTTCACGGGTCATGTTGGCTTGAAGGCAGCTTACAGGGAGAACATTTTGTTAAAGAGGTTTATTTTATCACTTTGTTCTCACCTGCAGTTATTATTAGGAACATGGGAGGGAAATCTCTGCAAGGCGGACACTGTAAAGGTCGAGGACATGTGCAGCTCCTCTGTAATACTGCTTGCATTTAAGAGTAAAAACAGCTTAATTATAAAAACATGAGATAAGTTAAAATATTGCGTTGACTTTAGATGCTATGTTTTGTCAGATCAGACTTCGGCGGGATTTTTTCTAAAACCAAATAAACAAGGTGGCAAATCAAAAAAATTCATCCTCTGCAACATAATCTAGTTCTTATAAACAGAATTACAAATAGTATTACAAACAGTATTAAGGTTGACGCTTTAAAAATATGTTTGTGTTTTATTTAGGCCCAACTTTAGTTGCTTGTGTTTCAACTGCAGCAGGTGAAATTACGTCTAGGAATTAAAATCCAACCAAAATAAAGATTACTATAAGCTACAGCTGTCTTACAAGCATCTGTCTTACATTTCAAAAAGATTTTCAAGCTAACAAGATACTAAAGGATTTTAGGCTATACTGAAAATGCACCCAAGAGAGAGACAGAGATAGAGACATAAAGATAAAGTTTGGAATAAATAAAGCAATGTTTCCTAAATAAAACAGAGATTTTTGAAGACTGAATGCGTAATTTCCCCACATCTGTTTTAAGATGTTGCTGTGAATAAAGTGATGCACTGGGTATTTTAAGAAAAACAAGAATTAAGTTTTAACAATAAGTTAACTAAATTGAAAGCTGGGCCTTCATAGGCCTAAATTATGTGCAGAAGTCATTATAGAAATGCATGTAAATAGAAAACTAACAGAAAGGTGACTGAACACATTAAGGTCATGACTAAATAATCAACTTTGCACAATTGGCACTAGGAGCTTGGAAAGCAATATTCATGTCAAACAAAATCTTCAAATATGTAGGTCTTCAAAGAATTAGGCTTCTATATATAAACTTAAGCATTAATTGGACAATTAAAAACAATGAAACAGTGTGATTTTAATATCATACAGCCAGGTTTTGGTTTGCTGAGGTGCTTCAGTCAAAAGAGGAATGTCGTGGTGCCAATACAGTTCTGCTACAATAGCAGCAAACTCATTTTTTTTCTTTAGGGGTAAAAATACTAAGAAAATTATTTTAAAAAATGCAGATAGGGGGAATTTAGAGGACAGAGTAGAGAACAAACTGTGCAACTTGCTTAAGCTCTTTATAACTTAAACACTGAAGTGGTCATGCAAGCTTCACAACAAGCTTATCACTTATTTTGAGAGGCACTTACTCTCAAGACACAAAGATTTTCTTCCAACCAAGACTTAAGAGGAAGACCAACTCTTAGAAGAACACTATGTGGAAAAAGTACCCAGAAAGAAAGAAATGCACTCTACAGAAATCCTCCATGATGAAGTGACGAACAGAGAAAGCCTTAAAGTCTTAATCTGAATTACATATTGCACATCTGAAGCACAAAACCCTTAGGTATCATAATGCAATTTCTTGTCTAAGATAAGTTTGATCCAAAAGTTGCTTGCACTACAAATGCAATTTTTAATCCAATCATTCCACCTCCCACACTTTTCATGTGGGGGTGAAAGCTAACGACGCCAGCTTCGGCTGCTTCCTGAAAATGCTTCTGAAGTCTTCAGTTTCTGTGAGGAATGCAAGACCATCTCAACAAACAGATTTTTAATTGTTCTTTATGTAACAAATCTGAATTTGCACGTTTATAAAGCCTCTAAATGGACACAGCTAGTTAATTGGTTTCCTGCACCCTTGATGAAACATAAAAATTTACCTTGCAGACTGACTGAAACTCCTCATTGTCTTCATCATAGCAGGCCAGCAGGAAGCCACCGTATGTGCCTGTTCTTTTTCCCTTTCCAAGGTAGGCACCAATCACGCAAAGGTCCACTGTGTCGCCCACACCGTCCAGGTAGTCCTTCTTTAACTGGAAGGGAGAAAAAACTCTGAGTTAAAGAGCTATTATTTACCAAAAACCAAATTTAAAAACAGACTTATAACCCTTAACATTAACTGTTAAAAATTAAATGTATTTTCTTAATTTGACATGCATAAAAATCTAAAGTTTCAACAAATACTTTGAAAGGCTATTTGTAGTCAAAACCAGGAAATTCTAGAGTCAGGAAAATCAACTGGAACGGCCGACAAAGTCGAACTTTGAGATCCAAAATGGCCACTCATCGAATCAGCAAAAGTAAGCAGTGGCGGAAACGTTTACTTGTAAGAGAGCATCTAGTTTTAACTCTACTCTAAACTGAACAGGTTAAAAGAGATGTGGAAAGAACAGTTTAAAACGCTGTTAGTGAAAGGTTCTACAAACAATGGATACTTAGGCATCGCCATGTTGGCTACTTTGTGGAAATAAATAAAGAAAATAAACCTGCAATTAATTTCAAATTAAAGCATTTATGCTAGTAAGAATTTTCCCAAAGTGCATGAAAAAAAATGGCAGTAAAATGGACTTAAATTTAAAAACTGTGATCCATTTCAAACCATCAGTTCCAATAGTAACAGGAAGAAATAGTTTAATTTACAAGGCTACTTGATTCTTCTATGCATTTAAATGAAATACAGAAACACTACCATGACTGGATAAAAAATTTGCATTCTCACACACTAAGAGTAAAGCTTAAACTGATCATGTAATAAGGAAACATGAACAGTTAAATTGCACTTAAAATCCTTTGTTTTTAATCCTTTTTATGGAAAATTGGCATCAACTATCTGTGATATTTTGCTGTTGAATATGTATTTAAGAATAAATATCACAGAGCAACTCTTTAGGGGAAATAGATCCAGTCTGTGACAAATAATCTAGAACGATAGATAGCAATTATTCATAGCCATTGAGTATTCTATCAATTAATCTGGTGATTAATTGGACTAAAACAATGTCATGCAATACAAAAATCCTTCCTGCCAGACCACTATGTGCTGAATAGTTTAACAGTATTTATTACAACATACTTCATGATGCTTTGATAACTTGCCTTGAGGGTTTTTAGTAATTGAGGTACCAGGATTGTTCGAGGATTCATTTCAGCCCTAAAATAATCAAGATTTCAATACTGACCTAAGTAATCTTGTTGTTTTAGATCAGTGCTCCAATCCAGTCCTCAAGGGACACCATTTTTATTCTGCAACACACCTGATGCTGTCAGTTGAAGAAGGGAATCATATAAAGGGTCATACTTGGGCACCTCCATCTTACTCAAACTAAAACCAGAGCTACCATGTTTAAACTTCGCACAGCTATTTCTGTAGCAGCATCCATTTGAGTTTCAGGATGCAGAATTTCCCAGCAACATGTTTACTTTATAAGAAAAGAAGTGATGCTCACTCTACCTGTATAATAAAAACAGATTATTTCAGAAAACACACCAACACACGCACACACACCTTGAGCCAATTGTGAGAACGCTTGGCAATCTCATAGGTCGCATCCTTCTCCAGAGTCTTCACCATCAGGCCCTCGCAGGAGTCTGCACAAACAAACACATTAATGCACCGAAACACGACTCTGGACGTGCAGAAAGGAAATTAAGAGATTATCTGTTGGATATACGGAGTGCCTTTGTGTTGGTGGGTCTCAAAGGGAAACAAACGGGTTTTGGGAAACAAAGAGGCCGTGGACAAGGACAGGGACATAACTCATATGCACAAGGAAAACACATCCTTTATACTTCAGAGTCACACACAACACAAAATAAATCCATTATGCAACCCACAAGTTCTGGCGTCGCTTTGGATACACTCACATAGACAGTTTACACGTTAAGGCAGCGGAGAAATACAGAAATAAAATGAAACTTTTACTCAAAGCACCCACACACAAAAAGATTCAGGGGAGCCAACAAACAGGAAGATGACACAAACTGGAAGATGACACAAACACCAATGACACAAAGGAAGAAAAAGTTTGCCTCTGTTTCACAGACCTCGGACAGACTGCTCCAGGAACTCTGCGATGGCGTCAGTGTCGTGAGAGTCGATGGATCGGGCGAACAGAAACTCTCCCTCCACCTCTGTGAAGCTCTCTCTCAGCAGCTCCCGACGCCGACACAGCGGCTGTCGCACCAGGGACTGAGCGCGGAGACGGAAACATAAACATCATTAGAAAATGGCAAAACCGCATCATTACAACCGTTTCCTCCTGATAGCTCGAAGGCTTGCAATGACAAGGATGAAATACCATCAACTATCTGCCTACACATGTATAAACAAGCACTTTCTCAGAATACAGTCTTGGATGCACCAGCTTTGGGCACACATACAAACACCTACGTGCCCATGTAAGCATACAAACATGCACAACACAGTTTCTTATGTATTTTTTCTTCCTTTTTTTCTATATATTCAGTTTTGAATGCGTTTCCCATTTTGGGTTGATGAAAAATTAACTAAATGGTGACAAATACTCTTAAATATGACAAATCTGTCAGAACTTGGCTCGGTTGGGAAGTGTACAGACAGCAGGCAAGACACTAAAAGTAAACAGATGTGGATTTTTATTACAAATGACACCAACACATCTGCCTTCTTCATGCTGTTCTGCTTCTTAGTCCTGATAGCCCAAAACATAAATCTGACTAAAATTAAATATGTCTGAGCATGGGGAGCCATTTAGGTTTAACACTTTTTATACTGAGTGCCATATACAACTGTTACTTCTGGTGAAGATGTGGAAAAACACATGAAAATTAGTTTAGATTTTATTGCAGTAGAATAAAAACATTTGAACTGATTAATAAATGGACCTGAACAATTTTTTTAATATTATTTATTCTTGCAATGTTGGGTTGAACAATATTTGGGACTTTTTTTAATAAGCCATTGCCTTTTATAATGCTGGGGAATAAATGTGGTGCAAGCCCACTTCTGGTAGATACTCATCAAATGGAAGACACTAGAAATCCAGATCAAATTTATCTGTAAAGCGCATTTAAAAAGAGAATGAGATGTTTTAGGGCCTCTTGTTAATCCAAATAAACTGCTGCTCCTCACTCCCCCCAACTCAAAGCTTACACTTGCACAAGACAATGTCTGCAAACAGATATGCAATTATACAGCCATATTGCTTTGAAAAGCATTAGTAGAGCCTCCTGCACAATAAATAAGAATGCAGCAAGTGGTTTCTGGATGGTAACACTTGTCTTTTCCAGCAGTTGGGGTCACTTGGGTTGCTCGGTAACCAGTATGCAGAGCCTGTGGATTGTGACGTAACAATTGTGAGGTTTTTGGAAATGGTTTATTTTCCAAACATCAAAAAATATTAACTTGTTGCCAAAAAAACGAGTGTTTTTTTTAAGCATTTTGGCAGTTTTTAGAAGCAGTTGAGACCCAAATGGAAGTACAAAAATTTTAATTTTGCAAAATAGGTGCCCTTCAACTGGAAGAAACGTTTGCAAAACCGAGCTGATCTGTGTACTATACTTAAAATTATTCCCAAATTGATTAAATGCATGATGGACTTTCTGATCTGAATAAAACTACCTCTATTTTGCTTTTATTGGAGCTGAAAATTTTCTTTTAGAGCCATTGAAGCCTTGACATCGTCAATGAAAGTTTTCACGAGTCTGGAAATAATATAGAAAGTTCCACTCGTCTAAACCTGGCTTGATCTAAAGCCAAAGCAATAATGAAGTTTAAAACAACTGGAAGTGTCACAAACAAGGCCAGCTGGGGACCTAAAGTTATCTAAAGATCAGTCCGAAGATCTCTAAAACAAACACTTTGAAAGGTGCAGAAAAGTGTGAAGTATATTAAGGTCACCAAGTCTCACCAACAACCATTAGACAACCTAAATGCCAAAGGGTTCTTTACAAAGCATGCAGGAACAAAATAATAATAAAAAAAACAAACTTTTGGTCCTACTAAATGGTAAATATCTGTTCATGTGTAGCATTAAAAGCTACAGGAGAAATGCCATCCTCTTGGCTAAAAACTGTACAATATTTTAACATAAAAGGAGCTAATTAGCATCTCACCAGTGACTGTAAAAATCAATTATTTAAGGTTGAATTTTTCCCCCTGAATATTTTATAATTTCTTTAAAGGCTTTGGTGTGAAATTAAAATTGTATTTTAATTGAAACTTTTCATTCGTCTTTGAAATGGTAGAAATAAGTTTGCAGGAAATGTAAACATGCAACTGCAGTCTTCCAGAACAATGACGTCTCAAACATAAGTGATTTTTTTTTTATATATACATATATTGCCAAGAATATACTAAGATGGATTTTCTTACAGATGCAGTCTCTTGGAGGTTTGAGAATCAATTTAGTCTGAGAGGTAAATAATTAAAATGTTAATTTAAAATCCAGCTCTGTGTGATCCAAGGAGATACATAATGCAAATTCCACAAATCTTTGCAACATAGTTAAAATGGAAAATGTTTGTCTGTGTCTATGTTTGCGCCCTAAAATGACATAACATGCATGTAGTATGGATCAAGTCAGTATTTACCTATATGATGACAGCTTCTGCAGATTTTCTGCCAAGTTTATGCTATTAAAATCAAAATGTGGCATATAATGACACGGTGGCACGCATCAAAGCACAGCATTGAATGAAAGCAGACTGACTACATGTGTCATCCAGATGGATTGCCCTTAGTCTTCTTGTCATATCAAAGCTTCCTCCGTTAAACCATAAAATCATGTTTAGTGTTCTTTCCGGTTCACAAGTAGTTATCAGTGGACACTCAGTTGAAAAATGTAAAAAGAAGCCCTTGGTTTTTTTATTCCCTGGTGAGGTTAGGCCTAGAAGAAGGTTATTTTCCATGTACGATCGATGTCTTGTATTTGTGTCCTGTGTGTCCTCAACTCGCAGCTCCAGGTGGCTGGTCAGGTTTTAGCTGAGGGTTATGGTTTCACACACTCAGCATTTTTGGCAGCTTTCTTTTTTGGCTGCAGAAACTTTTCTCGCAACCTTTAAATTTACCATCTGATATCATTGGAGAAAGATTTCTGAACTGTAAACAAGGACTTGTTTTCTTTTTGAAATTGAAAATGTCTGTTGTACAACAGCTAACTCTAGTCATAAGTAAAGTGCAACTGGTACTAAGCCGGTCATAATATGCAATCAATTAATCGCATAATAAATTAAATGAGCTTGATAATTTCCATTCTGATGATTAATATTTTCGAAGGGCAATTTGGTTGACAGTGTCCATTAATGAATTTTATTGATTGTTTTGGTTGTGTGTGTCTTTTCTTTCTGTTTCATTTGTTAGTTGTGGTTGTTGTGTTTTATTTTGGATATTTAAAAGTATCCCCCAGTGCTAAGTGTTCTTTAAAAGAATTAAAATTTATCGGTTCAAACTTGGATTATTATGTCACTACCTGAAAATGATCTCAAAACAACACTATTTTGTTTATTGCAATAATTACTGGGACAATTTACTGCCATGCAAAATTTATTACTGTGACAGGTCTAACTGGTAAATTGAACTTGATCCAAAAAGGTACGTCTTAAACATATTTTGGATTTTTTCCCCCCTCCTGTATGGTTAAATTGGTATTTTTCTAGATAAATGCAAAAATTTAACATGGTTACAGAAACAACATCAAAGCCAAGGTGTTTTTAGTAAAAATGTTTAGTTTGCTTTTGTCCCCTAATCCAAGTTTCAAAATGTGACAAAGATTGCATAACTTTTGGCACCTGAAGTACACAAACTGTTTTCAGCTACAGTAAATTCATCCATATTTTTCATAAAAATTTTGCAGCCAAAGAATCAGACCATCTTGTTACCATTTAAGTATTTTCAGTATTTATTTTCAAGCTCTCTGAACACCTTTATGTTTAGCCAACATTTTAAAACATTTAAACCACAGCTGAAGTTGGGAACAAGAGCAGAACATTTGTTGTATGCATAACTAATGAAATAATGTGCATGTTTATTCATAGTGCATGCATTTAAACTTGTTCATACTTAAAAACCTGTTGGTAACTTATCAGGTAGAAAAACGACTATTACTTCACTGATAAAGTATTCAGAATGAAAGGGATTTTGTTTTATTCTAATGTAACCTGTTCCCTGCATCCTGACAAGAAAAGAATATAAATCAGATGCTCCCACATACATTGAGAAGGAACTGTGCAGAGTGGAAAATGAATTGGAGAGCTTCCAATTCCAGTTACATCTAAATGTATGTGGGAGAATCTGATAGGTGTAGGAATTAATGCTGAATAGATGGACGGACACATGAGGTCAGATGCATGGATGGAAAAATATTTAATAAATGAGTGAAAAATGGGTGGACAGATGTTTGTTGAATAGACATTAAATGTTATACCATTGTAGTTGTACTAACTTGTGTCATGTACTTTTTAGTTATGATGTAGTTATTATATATACATATGCTGTTTGTTGCTGTGGTTTCTGTTTCATGCAGAAAGAGAAACATCTCTTTCTACATGTGTAGAAGCAGGCTTCAAGGATTTTACTTTGCATTCTTTTAACATATCTGTCTCTTCTAAAGTCTCATCTTTTTTCCCCTTTTAACCTTGTTCAACATTTTTCTTCCCACTTCCAATTCTATGTCCAATATATCTGAAACAAACCCAAAGTAATTTTATAGTTCCACTTGTGAAAGTAAATCTGTTGGGGAAAAAACATGTTTTTAAAAATTGTCTGATTGGAAAATGGATGGATTAAGAGATGATTAATGAAAAAAATAACTAAATTAATGGATGATGGATATATGGATGATTGAATGATGAACAGACATGTGATTGGATGGACAGATAGATGGAAAAACAATTGAATAAATGATGGACAATCTATGATGAACATACATTGTTGGATGTGCAGGCATCCAGCCAGAATGGATGGATGGAGAAATGGTTGGGCAGATGATGAGGAAACAATTTACTGAATGACGTGTAGATATGTGGCTGGATGGATGAATCAACATTGTTTCTTAATTTGTTTTGTTCAGAGTTTCTGGACAATGTTTGTTGCTGCTATAGTAACGTGTGAATAACATTTAAATTCATCTAAAAGACATGTAAACTTTTCATTTATTCCTAAATGATAGCCTGATTAATCAAACATAGAACAAAATAATCTCTATCTTCAGAAATACTTTAAAATATCAAGATTTTTTTTATTTTCTATACTTATACTTGAGTCAAACTCCAAACTGAGTAGTTCAGACCTAAATATACTTTTGCAATTAGGTATATATTCAAATACATTATATGTTCCTATGAAGCGTAAAATAATATTTATTCAAAGAAATTTCAAAAAAACATGGCAGTCCAACTCAATTGTGTCCATATATTCAATTTAGGAGGCTGAATGAAATCAACAGTGGATAATAAATAAATCATTTAGGACAAAAACAAGACAATGAGAAAAAGCTTCAGCATAAAGAAATATTAAAAGATAACATTTGCATAAATAACAAATTAAGAGGGAAATGGCCTTGAAAAGGCAGGATTTAAGAGTTATTGGAGCTCCTTTAATGATGCAATTTGGCTTCAATCCACTTGGGAGAGCTCACATTGTAGAGGATGATGGGAGCACCCACTCATTAGCATTGTCTTCAGCAGATTTAAGAAATTCACTTAAAAATTCTGCGTAAATAGGACACAAACACATCCTCACTCAGTCATAGTCACCATCTGCAGCACACACATGGTCTGAAAGAGGAACAGACTCCCTCTCAGACGTCGAGAGTCTCAGACAGACACACAATCAAGACACACTCAGCTGGAATTACAATGAGCGTTACAATCATTATCCAGTTACAGCCTCCAGTAGCACCGTCATTGGTATTCAAGGACGATGCCGGCATCTCGGCGGGGCTGCGAGCACACGTGCGTGCTTGCAACAAAAATAAATAAAAAAATATGCACTCGCACGCGTGGAAGTTTTTTAAAAGACAAGAGGAACAATTGAGAGATCTCTGGGTAATATTTGTATCACTTGGCCTTACCTCTCCGTTGAGATAGAGGAGGTCAAAGGCATACACACACACTTGGACTTTGATCTCTGAGGCGTCCACATCCTGCAGAGGAACAGCACACTTCTTTAGTGTTTTTACTTTGACAAAAATATGCTAATAGAAACATGGTATCCACAAATTTCTACTTCCAACCTTAGGATTTGTTACAAAGGGTTCTTTGACTTGTTCTCGGTTCATCTTTAAAGTTACCCACCTAGCATTTCCACTGCCTCTCTGCCTTTTAAAGCATCACACCTCCTCAGCGTGCACGTCTTATTTTCTACTCCTCTGCTTACTTTGCGTGTCTCTCCTCCTTCTACATCTCACCTTTCTTGCACCTCATCTTGTTTGCTCCAATCATGCTCACCCCCACTGGTTCTTACACCAGACCCTGACTTATTACAGGCGCTTCTGTCGCGATCCTGCTGGAAAATTCCCCGACTTCTACACTACAATGAAGTGCTGTCGAGTTCAGCAGAACCAGCTGCTTCAGATATTTGTTCATCTTCTTCACAAGCTGTAGTATATATCTAAGTTAAAACATGGGAATTAGCAAATTTATAGATGCCACTAAAAACTTTTAAGTGGTGTTTTTACACTTTTGGACTCAATATATTCCAAGATGTTTAAGATGCTTTTTTTAAATTATTTTTTTAAACTGCAACAAAAGCAAGAAACTTACAGTATGTAGTTTTTCCAAAAGTTTACATTTTATTCAATACGAGCTTTGTTAGCGATGCGCCGATCCAATATTAATATATTCATAGTTCCTAATATTGGAAAAAATCTACATCGGTGACAATTTTACCGATCCAGAAGGGCAAATCTATTCAGTTTAATTCTGTATTTTGTGCTCTAAGCAATGTCATGCTTTCTTATTCATTTTACATTATATTTAGAATTTCTAATTGCACTTTCTGAACTATTTGAAAGGTTTGTTGAAGCATATTGTTTTACATGTTTGACCAAGTTAACTTATTGTATTGGTCAGTTTCTTTATCATTTATTTAACATTGGCAGTTATATTCCTAATTTCATTATATAATGAAACTAGCTCAAAAAATTCAAACTTTTTTTCATGTTTGACAAAGCTTGTGAAGCTATTGCGGGTTTAAGTGCGCTGTACTGGTGCAGAATTATCAAATAAATTTGTAACTCAGTATATTTATGTCTTGTTTTAAAAAAAACACACATTTTAAGCCAATTCAGCACTGTTTTTCTGCATCTGGTTGGTATTGACTGATACTAAACCTCAGACTTCTATATCGGTATCAGAAATGACTAAAAGTGCATCCCGGATCTGTATGCTTCTCAACTGGGTGTGGGTTTGAAGAGTATTTGACCAGAAAATGACGAGAGTGAAACATGTCGCCTTAAAAAAATAAAATAAAATAAGTGTCCCTACAGCTGAACGTCTGAACATGTGTCCGAGATAAACAACTTCTGGTCATGTTGGTAAAATGGAGGTATTTTGAATGGGAATCTGCTAATTAAATGCCAGTTTTAGCACCACTAACCAGTTGTGGTGTGCAGAGGCATTTTGTCAACAGATTTCTGACAAAGCAGCTGCAAAGGTTTTTCTAAATGGATCACATCCAGACAAAAATTGGGAAGCTTTAACAATACAATCAAGAAATCAAGGTTCTGCCAATGCGGAGTAGCTTTTGATGTGCTTTAGTTGAAAACTATTAAGTCTCATATTATGCCTGTTTGGCTGTTAATACAATGTTTTATCTTTCAAAGCCATATTTTGGTTCTCCACATGTGCATATTTCTGACTGAATTATGCTTGTTTCTTGTTGTCGAGTTGCAAGCTAATGACCATTTACCCCAATGTGAGTAGTGAGGGTGAAAATACACAATATGTTCAAGCATGCCCATATATTTGTTTTTAAAAAGTATTTTAGTTTTGTAGTAAAAAGAGGCCTTTTAAGGTATCAAGGAAAGCTGCAATTATTCAAGACTTATTTGTGCAGAGCCTCATTCTAGGTAACATTTTAAATTTCACACCTTAGACATTTTTAATCTACACACTTATATCATTAGAAAACATTGGAAACAAAAAATGTACAATAACTCCTTTTTCAGAGATACAATGAATGCAATCCATAAAGATCAAAACTGGCTAATCAGCTTAAGATCAGGAGCTCTAATTAGTTTGATTGTATATGCAAAATACTTCTGCAATGCAAGTTTATTCTCCCTGTTAGATTTTCAAACTCATGTGGCCCAAAACCCACTAAGGTTGTTTTCCTGAGCTTTTCACTCTGCATTGACTTCAGAGACAGAGATTTATTTGCCAAAGCAGAAAAACCTGAACGACTTCTCTCCCTCTCCTTTCTTTCATTAATTTCACTCTCGACTCATTAATGATGTTTAATTAGAGCATATCGGGTCTTGTGTCCTCATCTCGAATGCTTCATTTCAGCAAAAGCTTGTGGAGGTAAAAAAAACACCAGAGTCTGCAATGTATAATCAGGTTGTGTGTAAAACTATCATTACAAATAATTATGATTGCATAATAACAGGAAAAAGTATCAAGCAAAAAAGAAAACCATCTACATAATCATTTCGGCCATTTTCATCATGGCGTTGCTCGTATCTGCGCGCTTATTTCTCCTTCCCAAATTTAGCGGGGTGTCATTTCGCACACGAAAAGACAGGGTGAAGGGAGCAGTTTCCGCCTAATGTGATTGGTGTAATGGAAAGAGGCCGTTACTCTGATCAGGAATGAATAAACACCTTGCTGACATTTCCAATCTCAGCGTCCCTTCTCGATCCATTTCACTCTTCTGCCTCTAACCTATCAGTCTCCTACCACTTTTTCCCAGCTCTTCCCCTGTCCATCTCCCCCAGTCTGTCGGATCATTTCACTCCATTATCTCGCTCTCTTCCACCTTCGGGTCTTTGTCTTCGTCTTGTTTTCTCTTCTTAACCTTTTCACACATTCTTTCTCTTCTCATTATCTCCTGCTATTTCTTTTTTACGACAAAGCACATACTTTAATAGTCTTCTGTTCCTTTTACTACGTCCCTCTTTATTCGTACCTTTCTCTTACGAGTGGTGAGGACTTGGAAGGGTTGGATCTGCTTCTTCTCTCGATCCCAGGCCACCGCCTCCGTGTCCAGAACACAAGACACTACAGAGTCCTTCTTTACCTGCAGGAACATAAAAATAAGGAGTTGGTAAATATGCAAAAGTCAATTAGGAAAAATTTGTAGCATGAAAAAAATGTAAGAAGTTAGAAAAACCTACATTTACAATAACAAATTAGACCAGTCAGCATATATTGCACCATCAGAAAACTGAAAGTCTTCGTGCTGCCTCAGAAATTATTATAATGTGAGAAATATTGTACTGAATCTTACGGTGGCCCAGAGGGATCACCTATGCTAAAGATAAGCTACAGCGGAAGCTATGCGAAAATGTTGGCTATGCTAAAGTGGAAGAAAGTCTGAATAACATTTGAGCACAACCTCCGTTTTAGTGCAACTTCTCTTGTGAATTTTTGCTCTTCTGTTGTGCATTTTATTGCCCCTTTCTGCCACCATAGTGATGTCTGCTAATGAGCCTAGAAATATCCATGACATTGCTGTGAAAACCCTTAAAATCTGAGCTTCAGACTATCAGCTTCCCGACATTTTACCCAGTGAGGCTGAAAAGTTGCAACTGTAGACACGTTTGAGTTACAGTACTAAAATGTCTTCTAATGTAATCATAATGTGATTTCTGTTAATGATATTTCCTCTGCAGGCATCACCATCAGTTCAGGAGGGAGACTGCTGTGTAAAACAAGCATTTTAAGATGCAACTCTGCTTTGCTGATGTCAGATCTCACTCACTTCATTGCCAATATGAGAGTATACACTTTAATTCACTTGTTCATCTTACAGGCTAATAAAAAATCAATCTTAATAGGTCTATAAAGACAAAACCTTGAGCAAATCTACCAGAAAAAGGAGCAGATCGTTGTATATCATGGCCATCAGCGCAGAGGCTGAGGAGGAGAAGGAAGATTCACAAAATAATTTAAAAAAGCAACAAAAAAAACAGAAAATGTTAACATAAGGCAGTCTCTGACAATAAAAGAACTGGTGCACCTGAGGGGGTGGGATACACCATGAATAAGTGAAGCAGTAGCACAGCAGATGTATGAGACCAAAGCCTCCTCTTGTGAACAGATGAGGGTTCCTGCATATTTTTTTATGTCCAGATTTCCCACTGTTCCAGGCTGATACTAGCACATTCCTAAGCCATTTCTTGGTCGGATTTTGAAGTATTAAAACAAAAGTTTGCCAAGAAGAGTGCACAGCAGATATTTCTATCAAAGTATGTTTTTTGAAGGTTTTAAAACCTCAGACCTGTATGAATAGTTGAACCTAAACATTAGTACGAAATTTGTGACCCCAACTTTCTATTTAGCATACAAGAATTACTATTAAGTCAATTAAAAAGAGAAATAATAAAAATACAAGATACTCTGCTGCATCCAAAAGATGTTAAAAAATGTTGCAATGGTGATAATATTGCGATGGCAATATCTATGACGGCGTATTAGAGGGCCATGTAGATCAAAGTAGAAAAAAATCTACCCAAGATTAATATCATAAATTTTCTCCAAAAAAGGCGTAATCATATTCCATATTTAACAAGACTACGTAGACACCTGTGCTCGACCTCCGTCTGTCTTGCAAGCGAATCGTTTGATTACATTTTTAGCCAGATTAGTTTGTAACCTGATCAGAACAGAAATAATATCATTCAGCTAACTAAAACAAAAGGCCTTTAGAAGAAACATGGTGATATTAAATCTATTTGTTCAAGCTGTTTATTTATACATAAATACTCATAAACATGACACAAAACATAAATATCAAAAAACTTCTAAAATCAACACCAACACAAGTATTGATGCAAACACATACAGCAGGGTATCATTACAGAAAAGCTGCAACAAAAACCACAGGTTTCACCCTAAATCATTTTGTTTGTCGTTAATCCTGCCTGCATTAACTAAGATGTCTCACCAGCTGACATTTAGTCCCTTGAGCAGGAAGTCAGTGATCAGGTTTAAGTCCAGGATAAACCACATGACTGATGGGCGGATTAAACTGACCATTACTGCTAATTTTTAGGTCCAAGCCGAGTGGCTAAAGGAAATCTTGCGGATGAATCTGGGTCCAGCGGGATTTCTCTGTGGTTGTTAAAAATTTCCAGCCTGTAGGAGGCTGGGAGTTAATCAGCAGATGAAATCCAAGGCAGTTTATCAGAGTTAAGAGCAGGAGACACATTAGACTTTAACAGGTTGTTTGGAAACAGTCTCATATTAAAACTGTGTTAAGCCCATAAGGTCATTAGGCTAAGTTGTGCATTAATTACCAATTAATGGATCAGCATTAATATTTATGTATTGATATTAATCCATAATTTAAAGCTTTAGGCTCTGTGGGAGCTACAGGAAAATTGGTTACCCCTTATTAATATGCAAAATAATGCAGCAAGGTGCTGGAGAATCTAATCAGACCATCTCTGGAATGCTGGAAGAGAAATTTTTGGTCTTCAAAAAACACAGATATTCTATTCTGACAACGAAACGTCCGGAAAAGAGATGCAATTTTAATTTAAGCAATTTCTTAAACCGATGATCTGCCACATTAATGATCAGTGATCAATTTTCTGAGAAGAAACAACTGACAGGGGTTATTTTCACAGAATGAGAAAAAGAAATACGATAAATTAGGAGTCATAATCAGCAGAAACAAGAAAATAATTTCAAGGCCAAATGAACCCATTATTTAAATGATACATCTTTTCCACACAATCCAAAAATAAAGCCTGAATACTTCAGAGCTTAAGACTATCTTCTTTTCCATCATTAACTCTGGCTATTATTTAGGCAGAGGTAATACAAGAAAAGGATATGGTAAAGTTGAAAGAATTGCAAGAAAGGGCAAAATTAATGAAGAAATTGTTCTAAAAAAGGAGTCTGTAGCCTATAATTTCCTCTCTCTTCGCACAAAGAATGTTTTTCCTCACAAAAATAAACAGGAGTGATCCCTAAAGCTGCAGAATATACTCTATTACAGTTGTTCATAGCAGTCCATTGCCCATCTGCAGTTAACCCCAAGGGTAACCGAGCTCAGTTTTCTTCAGTTCTCCTAAATGCATCACTCACTCGCTCACTCTTCCCCCCGCATCGTTATGAAAGAGGAATGAATGAAACAGCGGGACAAAATTTACAGAGTGCTTGGAGTTAGATGTTACACTAATAGACCAAAAACTTATTTTCAAAGGAAAACAGCTATTAATAATAGTGTGGTTGTGCAATAAGGACAAACTGTTAACTAAATTGCATTATTTTCTGTTGAGTAATTCAAGGAGGGAGGGAGAGGCTGAGAAAGGACTGCTGAGGCTTTGTGAAAGCTACAATTTGGTTGGTAACGCCACAAAAGCTGAAAGAAAAGGAAAAAAATTATACATTTTTGGGGAACAGTAAAACAGAAAGTCTCATGCTACTCATTTATAGCTACTGTGTGGCCGATACAGTTCACCTGATCTTCAGTTTATAAACAAGTGGGTCAAAAGATGAATTCTGTTATTGAAGTTTTCAGTCACCTGGGGCTAAAACGATTGAGATGCATCGATTATTGAAATAATTGTCAGCTAATTTAGTAATTAATTACCGTAATCATTAACTGGAGTATACAGACTCAAAAACATATTTAGAGCGGTACTTAAGCCGAAATTGGACAAAAAATATCCATACATTTTGCACTTAAGATAAAAATTAAAAAAACAAAACAAACTACTAAAAAATTAAAAAATTTAGTAAAAACAAAAAATAAGAAAAACACAGATTGAAATTTGTAATTGAACACTTGTCAGATGTGTTGGTGTTTTGCTCCTATGTGTGCTCTTAAATCTGTCCACTGCTGTGTTTTAGTTATTTTTTGTGTTTACGTTTGTGCACTAATCTGTTGGCACTAATAACTCTCTGTGTGATCTGATTATTGGTTTGATTTGGGTTTCGTCCAAAGCATCAGCTATTACTTGTATTTTGCAATCTGTTGTAAGTACAAGGAGAAACAAATAATGCTCTCATATTCACCCAGAAGGTTTGGGGTAATATTAAAAGTGTTAGTTGCCCAGCAGGGCTGGTTTTCAGAGGTACAATTCCACCAAGATGGTCCAGTTTTAGCCTGGTAGACGTAGTGGAAACAGAGCGGGGGTAAATAATAGTCCATGAAAACTACCAGCTGGAAACGGTTTCTGAGGGTGAAACACATCTTTACAGAGTCACTGACACAAAGGGACCATAGCTAAAAAAATATTTTAAAAAATCAAAAAGGCAGCAGTCAGGAGAAATGGCACACAAACAAAAAGGGGAAAGGTGAACATTTGAGAAGTTAGGGGTGGCAAAAAGGTGAAATTACAGACAAGTGGCATCAAAGTCTAAAGAGGATAAGAGAAAAAAACACATGAATGGGTAAGAGTACAAAGAGAAGAAAAAAACTAGAAGTATTTATAAGAAGTATAAGTATCCTAAAGAAGAATGGAACAAAAGGAGGGAATGATTAAACAAAAAGATGTAAGAAAGAGACAAGGAGACCGAGAGCAACAAGGTTAGCATGAGAGGAAGTAAGTCACGTTGCCTTTAAAGTTGAATTGGAAAAAAAAAAGAAAAAAAAAAAGAACAAAGTCATTCTGAAGGATTTGTTGGAGGGCAGATGTTATGAAGAATGATAAGAATGGGGTGTAATATGAGCATTCAGGTCATGAATGCACAGGATTTCTGGACTGCAGGCTGAGGATAAAAAGTTTATTTTTTGTCAGAGTTCGGGTAAGTTCTCCATCATCATGCTTTAATTTCTAAAACTGATCCTGGAACTACGCAAAGAGTAAAAACAAACAACTTATTTTTTTATTTCAGACAAGTAGAGATCTTACAAAACATGCTGCATCCTCCTTGGCTTTTAAAATAAATACCTATAGTTAAACCTTTATGACTTTGTAGACCTTTTTCACAGCTGATATTTTCTTAGATCAAAGCAAAAACACAAATAATAACGTTTAATTAATAAGTGTTTTAAATTTGAAATAAACTAAGTCAGGGATCTGTCTGGTCTGAAAGAGCAGGGAGACACAAGAAAACGAGATGAGCAAAGTATCTCGGCCAGCTTTGAACTGGGAATACATCTCATCATCAGCAGCAGCTTAAACCACCTGGTAGAACAAAGCGTCCAGCCAGCAGAAAGTGTTTCATGTGAGACAGTAAAAGAGCAGTTTGCTGCACAAATAACTTCCCAGAGCTCATATTAGTGCTGTCAGGAAATGAACAAATAAAGCCTGTATGTATGAAAATGAGAAGCAGAGTCAAAATGAACTCTACAAGCAAAATTTGGTTAGGAGTCACACAGGTAAGCCTGAGCAAACAGCAAGGCTCCAATGTCTTATTAAAACAGACTGAAGGTCTGAGTTCTCCACTTCCTGTTTGATTATTTAGAGACCAAACAGAATTAGGGTCTGGCCCTGCAAATCACCACCAAAGTGCTCAGTATTGTGCACAAACAACTTTACGAGTCGATTAGAGTTCACCATGACTTATTTATTGGGACCAAAACAGCATTTCTGATAGTCCCAATTTTGTCCTTTTAGGACAAACCTTTGTTCATTTATATGGAAATAAGTTCATATATTTGCGTTTAGTAGTGAGAAAGCAAGAACAGACTAAACCAAAAGTCCTGGGTTTGACCTGTTCTTGAAGCTGCAGTTTACCTTACAATATAGAAAAGTTGCCATTAATGTGAGCGAGTTTATTTCAAATCATGGCCGGGCCTGGAAAAGCCTGATTCAGTGTTCTAACACAAACTTAAAACTTTTCCAGGCAACTTTCCACAGTCACACAATCCTTTAAGTTCAAAAAAATAACAAAGCACTAAAGTTAACTACAGATTTATGGCAGAATTTCTACAAGCTTTACATTTGAAACTTGGAAAAAACTGGAAGTATATACATGAAAAGAAAGTGGGAAAAAAGGAAAAGAAGGACATCCAAAAGGAAGGAAAGGGGACAAAGATGAAGTATTTACAGAAAAAAACGAGGTAAGGCACAAGAGTGGAAGGAATAAATGAAGGACAACATAGAGAGGAGGGAGAGAAGAAGGTAGGACTTGAAGAATGAAGGGAAGTGTTCTTTACAAAAGGTTTATATCTCTTTATTCCGAAACAAAATATTACTGGTTATCGCAATTATTAGTGGGACAGTTTAGGGTCTAGCAAAATGTGGCATAGTAAAATGCCTAGACAAACTTGTTCAAACATTAAAAACACAAAAATAAAATTTCACATTTTTCCACATGGCATGGCATCGTTGCAACCGACAAGAGTGGCATCAACTCACTTCATGGACAATTGACTGAACTTTTGGTTCGGTCTAAAGTTTTCTGTAATAAACTCCAGCTAAAAGAGGCAAACCTTAAAAACTCTAAAGAGACAATCTGCTCTGATTAGAACATATACACGTTACTGATGATTTACACATTATTGGAAACCAGTGAATGAAAAGAAAGAGCGGACTGATTTGGATGTCGGTGGTACTTCACTTCCTTGCTGTTGCAGAAAAACACACTCAGCAGGCACCGAGGCATTGAGCGTGCTCAGATAACCTCAGGCAAACAGCCAAAGCCTCAGGTGGTTGTGATCTCTTTCTCAACAATTTGGAGAGCCGACACACCACTGCAATTTAAAGTTAAACAACTGGCGGTCTCCACATCTATTACAAAGACGAAGTCACTTCACAAGCTAGTTTGAAATTCCTCCTTTATGCACATTAAAGCTTTCTTTATGGCTGCTAGCAGAATTTAATGACTGCAGGAAGGTAAAGGACCAATAAGTGAGCACGACAAAGTAAGACAGATGAGAGAAAAGGTTGACAAAAAGCAGCAAAAACAAAAGACAAATATGTTCAGCGGTAAAAGCCCTCATTTGACAATTGTGGTCTATCTCTCCACAGTCCCGAGGGGCGAGCTGCAGAATGCTGTGCTCAAGTGTTTTACCTTGGGGACGCGCGAGATGATATCTGGATATTTGCTGGTGTTGTCTTCCTGGTTGCGGCTGAAAATCCGAACTTCACCGCTTTCCAGAATGTGAATCTGTGGGTGGGGAGGAAACAATGACAGTATGACTTGGAGAAATCAATACTTTAAGTAAACACTGAGATTTTAATATCAGGTTTGAAAAATGAAAGAGTGGAGAGTATGCACACCAAAGAGAGGGAAGAACAGGGATTTATAAAGAGTGTTTGACAGCCGCCCGAGGGACAGATGGAGCTACACTTCAAAAGTGCTGTAGGGCAATTATGCTTTATTGTTAGGAAGTCTACAAAACAATCAGTTTGGTGTCAGGCCGCGTGATTGTGAAGTGAGACGGCAAGTTGAAACTTCGCCAATTATCACATGTTGTTTTTGACAACTTGTGTGCAAATATGTGATCAGTAAGAACAGCATTGTCTTTTACTGAAAGAAACAACAACTGGCTCTCAGGGTTTCTATTTTTAAATTCAGATTGCCTTATTAGGCAGATGCATAACAGTATGTGTTAAATGTTAAAGGGTGACAACTCCAAAGTAAAAATGAACTGTATTTTAAAAATCTCATCAGGAGACAGATTTGTAAATTTAGCCATATTTGGGTTTGTTTGTCACACAAATCTTAAGTGATGAAATTTGCTAAATATATATTTCACGTTTTTGGTAAAGAATGTGTTATTCTAAATATGTAATTAGAGGATGACTAAAGTTTAATATGTAAGATTAGTTTGCAGTCATGTGGAAAAATTGTCTGAAAATGGAATTAAAGTCTGGGTTTTTCAAACATATTGGGACAGGTGGATATTTAAATTTCTGAATTCTGATGAAAACAGACAAAAATGTATTTAACTTAAGTTAAATAAAATGCTACTTTATTCCTACTGTTGAGGAATAAATTAGGGCACTCCCACAATAATCCCAGGGTTTCCCCCAGTGTATTATAAGCCTGGTGGGCTGCCAGGCTTTCCTGCACCCCCACCAGCATGGCTTGTTTTTATTTTACATAATTATTTTCCTTTATTGAAATAACCAAAAAAAGAACAACACAAGTATACAGGGAAGAGTGTACAGAATGCCCATAACAGTGAGGGGTCATTAACATCAAATACAGTTTATATTTGATCAGCTGCCTTGATCAGGACTTGCTGATCAAGGCAGCAAGTCCTAAATCCTGTGACTCCTGTGTCAGTTTCTTTGTGCAGACTCATTTTTATTTTAAAATCTCCCAGGAAAATTCAAAAAAGAAAAGATCTAAACAAAAGAAGGGCGTCTTAAATCATTTTTTATACACCAGTAATCCCCTACTGCATTCATCTTTGCTGCGCTCTGCTCTGTTGCGCACTTCACTGACTGAGCGGAGTCGTTCCTGATAGATGGATTTATAGTTGATGCAATGAACAGGGTGCAAAGGTGGGGCGCACACCAATCAGCATTTATGCTAATCCTCCGTGAGGTCTCATTTGTAGTGAGATTATGGTATTTTTTTCACCCCGCCAACACATGCTTAATGATGTGAAGATAGCAGTTCATTGCCATATAAACAATGTACGAGTTTGCCCAAAACATGAGCTCAACTAATTAAGTGGGTTTAAGTAGTGGTGTGTGGTATGGACTTTAAATTTTATCACAATATTTTAAGGTACTATTGTAATAATAAAAGTTTAAAAATATATATTTATTACTTCTTTGCAATCAAAGCTCCACAAGCACAAATACTGCTGTTAAAAACATTAAATATGCTTATTGAGGATGCTAATTGCATGAAGAAGTGATTTTATCACTAAACTGCACACAGTAACAGCTTAAAATCACTTTTGCATTTATTGAAAAAATTCCACAAATACAACAAACATCTTTTTTTATTTATTCTTGTCAGAATAAATCCTAATTCTTATAATATGAAACTGTCACGATAAACCAGAATGAGTGCATTCTGACCATTCATAATGATGCTTGTGGTGAATCTTCATTAGCACAGACTAAACGTCAGCATAGTGTAGCATTAATTAAGCAATGCTATTATTTTGTCATTGCAGTATATATGTCAGCTCAGAGTTATTCTGCAATTTTGACCAGCGCAGATACTAACTGTATACAAATTGTTTCATTTTAAAGGTGAACTTATTTTAAATGACCTTAATAAAGAGTAATTTTTTTCTGTAGCTGTAAATAACAAATAATCATAAAAAAAAAACAAAAAAAAACATGCAGAATAATTGTGGTTCATCACAATTATTCTGTGTAGGGAGAGACCGAGATACTTTTGGTAAGACACAAACCAATCAGACACACAGAGTGTTTAGCTGAGTACTACACCACGAGTCCCCCTGCTGGCTTTTTGAGGTAAAACCTACTGCAGAGAGACGTCATAGGGATCGCTATTTCTCCTTCTCTCCATGCTCATTTCTCTTTCTCCCATTCTACGGAGTTCAAAGAGCTTCACTGGCATTACTCCCTAAAATTAACAATACAGCTGAAGGCGTTTGCATGACAATCTCTGTCTTGCTGTGCCTTTTTATGTCTCCCAAATATTTCTCATGCCCTCTGCCATCATTTGTTTCTTTGCAGCTTTTTGTCTGGCTGCTTCAGCCTTTAATCTCACCTTTCTCCACTCCTCCCCGACGCCCTTCTCTGGCTAATAGCGTTAGCTTCCTCTTTCCACAGGCAATGTAAAAGCAGAACTAGTGTTTATCTTAAGGATATGCTCAGGCATTCACACACAAACACAGCTAAGTGAGTGCACAGCAGTAATACCTCATATTAGAAAATAAATAAATAGACACACAGCCGAAAGGTACATGCATACAAATATGGCATGCATATGTTGGGTGCCAAGAGGAAGAAAAACAAACAGTTGCTCTCTGTCGCTATACACACACACACACACACCTGAGCACGCTCTCCATCATATTTGTACTCGCAGGTGAACGCTGCCTCGTCAAACCTCTTCATCACCTCGCCGACACCCTTGGTGGGGTGAGCCAACATGGGCCTCAGCGGGACTCCTGCAAATACGAAGGCTGGTGACAACTTGGAAGAAGCAGAAATTCACACCCAAACAAATACAGCTCAATGCATTTTTTAATAAATAATAAATAGTCAAAGACTTCATCGTGAAGAGATCTTTTTCTGTCTGACGTGGCAGAGCTGGTGCAAACAGGCCTTCAGGTAAGGAAAGAAGAGGAAGTTTTCAAGCCTCAGGAATATTTTAGTGACACATTCTCACATGAAACATCAACATCACTCCAACAACTGTCTGAGTGACACAAATCACACCTGAATAAGTTGTTTTTACTGTTATTTGGCTTCAATAGCAAACCTCTCTGACTCACACCTCTTTGAGTGGTTAATTTAAGCCTCAAAAACCTGATGAGTGACATCATTCGAATCACAAACCCAAAATCTTTCAGAGCGAGAAGCTAAGATCCAAAATGTACAAGTTCCTTTAATAATCAGTTCACAACAAATCGGATGTCTGCATGTTCCAATAAATCAAAGTTTAATGTTTACAGATTCCAATTAATTGGACAGAGAGATGGATGCATGAGTGAACAGAAATATAAATGGGTGGATGATAGAAGTGGGCGATATTGACTTAAAAGTTTTATCAAATATTCTGTGCAACTATTATTGTTATAATAAAATTGACAATAAGAACTATTTATTGCTTCTTTTTTAGGTAATTATATGGCTCTGACTGTGTGTAAAAGCAATTGCAGCCCCACTAACACAAATACTTCTCTTGAGAAGCATTCCACATTAAGTGTGATTTATATCACTAAAACTGCACACATATTTTCTAATTTATTGATATTTTCATTGAAAAGTGGAGAAAATAGTTGATACCAACAATGCTGACGATATGAACCATTTTGTACTTTTTTTTAATCATGAAAAATCAAACTTCTTATGACAAGAAATTTATCACGATAAATGATAAACAGTACGAAAAATGCTCAGCCCTACTGGATGAATGACTAGGGATAGAGGGAAGGAGAGACACAGATGGATGGATGGGTGGATGAATGAAAAGACGGATGCATAAGCTGATCCATCCAAAGACAGATGGATTGATACACCATTTAGACCATTGGTCAAGGAATGAAACGAGGATATCCAACGTTTTGTGTCCTGATTTTATATCCACACTCGTCCAACCTGCGTAGAAACCCCGACTCTGAGCAGACATTTACCTGCCAACAGCTACTAACTGACCAAAAATCTGCCAATTTACTTTCCCAATTTAGCACCACGCAGATGGCAGCCGCTATAAATTCCCACAATGATGCCAGAACTGCTTATCACACACGCTCCAACAACTTTATAATTAAGAGCTAATTCCTACTTTCGTGTTTTTATCTTTTTCTGATAAATATCTAACTTAAAATAACTGACTCGCCTCCATGAAAAGGATCAATAAACACAACGTTTAGTGTTTTAGAGGGTGTGAAGTTCTTGCCTCCTGATTGGTTGCTTACCTGGAGTGAGTTTGCAGTGTTTGGGCAGCTGGTCGATGCCTGCTTTCAGTAAAACTGGGATGATGACGTCGTAATTTGGCATTTCGCTGTCAAACACAAGTTTGGGTTAAGAAAAAATAATAAATTCCTAAAGAATTTAAAGGGATAGAAATATATTCCAGCGGCAATAGATAGAAATTGTAGGGAGTCAAGTTCAGGACTCACTTACCAGTATGTTTGTTTCAGAATGAGGCTCTTCTCTTCGATCCAGGCCCGCCTGCTCTCAGCGCTCATGCCCTTCCCTGCATCAATCACAGCAGGAGGGAAACCTATAAAGATAGAGAGGGGGAAATCTCTTTCAAACAGATCTGGGGAAGTGTTTGAACATTTGTATGACCTAAAATTTACTGGATGACAGTTCAGAGACTCCTTGAAGCCTGAGAAACAGAAAAAAATGGGTGCATCTGCACATGAATCATGTTCTGTGATGAATTCTTTATAAGCCAGAGATGTAATCTGAATGTGCCTGAAAAGGCTAAAATACATTACCATGCTAATTATTTATTTTGTTTCATTACGTAACGTTAATAACAATCATGTTTAAATTATAACTAAATTACACATTTAGACGAATGATTGATTGTAATGATCCAGTGCAGCCAAACAAAGAGAAACTAAATAAACTTTGCTCTTGGCTGAACTGCCTGATTTAATAACAGCGAAATAAATAAGAAAAAACATTTCAAGAGCAGAGCAAAGATCAATGCAAATTTCCCCCACAGAGCTCTGGGTCTATTTGACTCTTTTTACTGAATACTTTCAGTCGTCGTGACTGAACAACACATTTTAATAAGTCACGATGGAATCCGTCTAATTTGGAGTCTCAGGTGTTGGTGAGAGCAAGTCGGTGCGGGCGCTGGGAGCGATCGGTGAAAGATGCGCTGTCAAAACGACCCCTGAAAGAGTGATGAATCCAACAAGGTAATGGTGAAAAAATATGCTCCGCGACTCAGATTTTACACCACCGGTTGTTGCTGTGTTCCCCTCGTACATCCGCGTCGGCTTGCGGTCGTACGTTGTTGACTTTATCACTTAAAAGATGCTGCTTTGGCATCTGACTCTGCTAATTAATGCAATGAATAATTTAACACTGTTTTTAAATGTAAAATCTAAATAAGACATGCCCCTACTCCATCCTCACCTCTTAGTGTCACCTCCTTGACTTTTTGGTTCACTTCTCAGGGGTGAGGGTAGCTTAATGAATACCGTTAATTACACGCATACACTTTGCAACTTCTGGTTTAAATAAGTTAAGTGGGTAAAATGCCAGTATTTCTAGAAGTGTAAGGAAAAAAGCAAACTGGCTCTAAGAAAGTTCCCAACATAGACTGAGAAGAAGTCAATTAAAATAAATATGCTGAGAATAAAAAAAAAAATAGCTGAAGCGGATTCAACATTGGTCATTTTAAAGTAACGGAGACCAGATTATGAAGCAACAACCAATCAGAGCAGAACACAGCAGGAAGCCAAACAGCAAGCTTCTAAGAAAGGTTCAAGGGAAGACAAATAATCTTCACATTCACACTGTCAAACTTGTTTTTTTAAAGCAGGTACAATGCCTTCCAAGACACAAATACCCATTCAACACTTTAATATAGTTTAACATCAAAACCACAAACATCTACGTATTTTACTGGGATTTCTAGAGCTACATCAAGAATCAGCAACCTTAATTAAACACTAAATAAACACAAAAAATTACCTTGTTTTATTGTTAAATTAAAGAACCGTGATTTTAAAGTTTCAGGTTTTAGTAAATGAGCATGAAAGCATTTCCTTGAAATTAATAAAATGAAGGGAGAAAAATGATAAAGCAAGTAATTCAGACAAAAATGAAACCATGAACTAAATTGTAACCTTTACAATTAAAGCCATTCTGTGGTGCAAATCCTTTTTGAATTTCTTATCTAAAAAACACAGGTAGCTCATCATGTTTAGACTTAATAAAAGGAACTTCAAGGCTTAGAAAGCCACAGGTTGCAGATGCCTTAGATAGACCAACACAAATCAGCGCATATTTTTAAAATGGAAGGAAAGAAAGACATTTTTATTGGGAATATGCTACAAGTCAGAAGTGGGTAAGTTAAGAGTGTTTTCCCACCTGATAGTCTGGTAGACTCTGACTGGGGATCAAAGTTTCAACATTTGTTACATTTTCAGCTGCTGCAGTTTTCTTTCACACTGCACTGTGTCAAGCAAACTAAACTAATTGAAAAACCTGTTCTCCTCCTCGCCTGTGGTGGCGCTGCACCAAGAAGAAGACACACCGCAACTTCCTCCTTCACGAAATGTAAACACAAATGAAGTGGCATTAGATTTTAGCAGTTGCGGGATTTCTCTTTTGTCTTTGGTGGACTATCAAGAGCCAGTCTCCTCTCCAGCGCTAGACTTGCGAGCTGGATTTGGTTCAGATTTACCCAGTCTGCCTTGCTCTATAGTCCACTTCCTGCTTTTCCTGTTTCCAGAGCTACACTTGAATGGCAATTTCCTAATTTAGAAATTCAAGCGGTATCAAGACTTTTGCAAAGCAGTCAGTTTTACTTTGCAGCAACTTTCTTAACTTTTTGCTACAATTTTAAAACATGACAGACATTACATTAACCTCCATTTTTTCCCTCTAGATCTATAGGGGCGTGTAATCAGTCCATACGTTTAGTAACTCTTCTAACTCATCTAGGTTGAACAAAGTGCTGCAGTGTTTCTCGCTCACCTGTTCACACTCATGAAACACCTTCTGCTCCATATGTGCCCTCTAAGTGTGATGTAACTTCTTACTCTCACATATGAGCATACTAGAGAAAATGGCGTTACCAAGCCCACACTGAAGACTGCAGATCGATTTTCCACCCAACAACTGAACCGCCGTCACACCAGACTATTTACCAGACATCCATCAGAAGTGATGTGGCTCTGATTGATATAATACTAAATAACTCTGGGCATTTGAAGCCGTTTGTTCAACAGTCAGGTCTTATCTGTACGTCCCACAAATTATGAAACAACAAAAGGCTCAAATTGGCTTCTGATTTGGCATTGTGGTAAAGCGCCATGTCTCGGCTTTTCTGTACCAACTTCAATCAGCCTCTAGAGTTGTCACTTCAGGACTAGATCATCCTGATCTTTAATCTGTTGGAATAAGTAAGTAAGTCTGAACCAGACCCAAAGTAAGAACGACGGGTTCAGCTCAGAACCTTTAAAGTCGTAGAAAAATAACGGACGGAGGGACAGGTTGATATTAGACAAAGAGATGGACGGAAATTATTAACAATAATCAACAGGGTTACAGGTAGGCCGACAATGAGAGAAAAAAGACTTATGAATGGAAAATGAAGAACAAACAGACAACGAAGAATTAATAGACGGCAAAGGGACAGAAAGATGGATGAATGGCGAAAGAAAGCTCGTCATTGGACTGAGAGGATGAGCAGAATAATGTAATGAACATGTTTTAATTAGCAAATAGACCTGTCCTAACTTCTTCAATAAATAATAATAGGTGACTTTTAATGCTAATTTCAAAACCCGATATTGAGGAACTCAGAAGAATTTAATTAATTAAATTCAAATCACAAAGTGCCTAAATCTTCCCATCTCTAGGATGGCTAGAAGGACAAGTTTGGAAGATATTTAAATCGTCTGCATTTCTAGATGGCACCTGTCTGAACTCGAGTTGTGGTCAATAAAAAAATAACTCCATTTTGAAAAATCCTCAGTTCAGACTGTTGATATCAGCTCTTACACTCCCATTACGTTTAATATTTGATAAGACACAATATCTTTTAAAGGTCCAGGTGCCTAAACTGAAAGCAGTTTAGAAACGCCTGCTGTAAAAAGCAGGAAAGATAAGAGCCGACAGAAGATGTTTACCTTGTCCAGGCGGGGTCAAGCAGACGGCCTGGCTCAGGGCAGAGAGAACACTCTGCTCAGCGAGGCCAATCCTCAGCTTCCCAGCCAGGGACCTGCCCGTCACAACCAAAGCATCAACACCACGCATCACAGAAGCCTTTCTACTTCTTCCCCCCACCTGCTGTATGTGATAAGCGCTACACAGTGAAACACACAGGGAGGTCTGTGGTATATCTGGGTTTACAAACATGCAGATGCCTATAGTCACACAAGCAGCTGAGCATGTGAGTGTGCACGTGTGGGAGAGTCTTATTTTACCTGACTATGTAGCGGGCCTCGGAGAAGCGGCACGCCACAAAGAGGCCTTTGATGATGTCGATTTTCTTATTCATGGCCTGAGGCGGGCGGAAGGAAATTGAGATTCACAGAAGAAGAGCGAGAGGAGATAGAATGCAGGAAAATATGAAAAAAGAAATAAAATAAAAAGAGAGCAAGGTTACCACAGAGTAGAAAATGCATGTTCAAAGCAGAAAAAATGAACTAATTGCTCAGGAGAGATTCCTGCCAGGTGACAACTTACTCAGACCTCTACTGTTTGAATTACACAAGCTAGTCATTTCCAGTTCAACACACATTTACTTTAATGTCCTTCTTTTTCCTTTATCTGGCCTGAAACTAACTGGCAGAAACCACAGAGCCTTGAAAAACATTTTAAACTCCAGAACTTTTCACTTTTTGTCATATTAGCACAAAATTCAATAGATTTTATCGACATTGTAGGAGCTATATCAACACAATCGATGCAAAATTGTAAAATTAAAAGAGAATGTTGCATGGTTTCCAAGATCTGTAAAATAAATGGGAGTAATTATGAATTTTCCAGGCACACAGTTTCATTTTACAGCACATTCAAGTAACTGTTATCTTCAACACTATATATATGAAATATAGCTTAAAAGAAATTTGACTTAGCAATTTAATGCTTTGAAATTGGTCCTCTGTCTCTTTAAGAAGCTCATGTTCCTTAAAGAAACGCTTTAAAGGAACTGAACTGAACCCAGTTTAACATCATATCTGACAAGCTTCCATTTTCCAGCTAAAAGAAAGCGTGCCCACAGCATGACACTGCCACCACCATGAGAGTCCAAGGTGATGTGCAATGCTACGTTTCTGGCACGCAATCTTTTTCAATGTAAGCTGAAAAGTTCTGTTTTTTTTCCCCTTATGACTAAAGAATGCATAAGCAACACTTGTTCCAAACAGCAGATTCCACCAGAGCTGTTGCTCTCTGCAGCTCCTCCAGAGGTACCTGTTGTGCTGCTTCTATGACTAAATCTCGCCCTGCCATCTTAGGTGGACGACATCAGGTGCTCTTGTTGTGTTTACACTTGTGACTCCTTCCAGTTCTAGATGATGGATTAAACAGTATAAATGCTTTTGCAAGGCTCTGTAATTTCTTGTTCATTGCACAATTGCATTAACATCTTTTCCCTTTTCTTTTCTTGGGGCTAATTCAAAGAGGCAGACAATATATTCCCCCTGCTTGTTCTTGTCTAATGAAAATGTTATTCTGTGGCTCACCGAGTTCCCACTCATGCTGGCAATTTCCTTCAATTTCTTAAACACGCCTCCTGCTGTCAGACTGGCCGGCTGGAACATGGTGCGCTGGTTGCTACGGGAACTCTCGGCCACAAGGCCCAAATCTCCTTTCTCCTGCGCCTCCGCTTTAATTTTGTCCAAATGTCGCCCTAGTAACGAGAGCGAGACGGTGAGCAGCGGCCGGCTCTCTGGCTGATGAGCAGAGCTGAGGCGGCGAATGCACAAGCCTTCACTCATGTGTTTGTTACCGGTTGCTTGAGCGACGGCTTTCATCAGCACCGTCTCCCCCACGCCGAGCTCCATCCCAAGGTAAGCGGGGCCGAGCTGGTTCAGACACAGGTACACACAGCACAGCAGGTCGTCTAGGAAAAGGAGAGAGTGTGTGTGTGTTAAGCTCAGACAAACAGAAAAACAGAAGTGAGCATTCATGAACTGAGGCAAAAACAAACCAACTAAAGATTATTTTTAGAGATGCACCAATCAATCGGCTCTGATTTCCTTAATTTCAGGAGTTCGGTGATCAGTCGACACTTGCATGTTAAGTCGATCTTATCCACTGATCGTATCTCCCTTGACAAAAGGTCTAAAAATCAGCTGCTGTTCTCTTCTGCTCTCCCATTAGAGAGGCTTGACTGACAAACCGGCCCACCAGGTCATGTCTGCACGTTTACAGTTCACAAAAGTTATCCCACTGTTGCCAACCCAGCAGCTTTCTTGGTATATTTAGCATCATTTCAGACTTGCTCCAAGTCAGTAATTTCTCAATTCTGATTAAAAAGTCTTAGTTCCACTGCCAGATTATTTCACTTATAGTATAGAAAAAATATCTTGCCAGTGGAAATAATACTTTTTAATCAGTATCAAGTATTAAGAAATTATTGTCTTAAAACAAGATCCTATATTTTGATTAAAAAAGTTTTATATAACAGATTTTTTTCTTATCTCAATGTATTACAATATTTGCACTGGAAACTAGACAAAAAATACTTCATAATATTTTGTGTTTTTGCAGCGTTGATGATTATTTTAATAACTTATTTATCACAATTAATCATTTAATTCCTAAAACACACACTCAGACTCCACTACACAAACATAAACACACACATAAACACACAGTGGGAGCGCAGACAAGAAAACACACTCATAAACCAGAACCCCGAACACAGAACGAGGCAGACACAAGCCGAGAGCTCAGACGTCAACAAGGCGGAAGTACTGAACCACGTTCAGAACAACTCAAACGAAAAAGCAGCAACATATCAGCACAGTCTTTACAGAAATCCCACAGGTACGCCTGGGATTCCTGTAAACGTACTCACTCACACGCAAACTAACAACGCAGGCGCTTTTATGTGCAACCTGGCTTCACCGCCCTCCGCTTGATGGAGTGGCTGGCAGCCAGCTACCTGCACAGCAGCGTCAGCCTCACCATTACAGCCATGATGACGTAGCCTTTACCTGGAGAGAGCAGCAGCACCGAGCGGAGCAGGTTCGACAGCGTCTCGATGTTTCTAAGCCTACACAACGACAAAGGGGATAGACAAGGAGGACGACTTAAATTAATTTCAAGACCATCCTGTAAATACTGAGCAGAAGGAAATGAGATTTGTCAGGGGGGTTTTAATCCTTAATGAGACCCGACCAGACATATTAGGAGTTCATTTGTGAAACAGTAGACATCAGTTTCAGATAGGAAGTCATAGCAAGGGGCAAATCTTATCCAATATCCTTTAAGAAGTAATAGGAATCAAGATGTATAGCAGAAAGTCTCTGGTTTCAAATATTCCTCTGAGACTGTTGTAGGACTTCAGGAAGCAATCATTACAGGAGATGAATGTCGTTAATTTTTTGGTTTTTAATAAGTCGTTTGAACTGTTCATTTTCTATCACTTCACATATTTCGGTCAGTTTATACACACAATACCGGCAAAAACAACACTATATCCTAGAGCCAAAACATGTTATTGAAAAACAAGTTTTTTTAAAAAATTGCAGTATTTCTTTAAGCGAATTTATTTTGGAAATGTCAAATTGCGCAATTATATGGTCAATGGAAATGCAGACCTGTCCAATTATTATTTTTATTAAAATTGTTTTATGATGTATCATTTCACCACCATGAAACAAGTCAGCTTAACCCAATTACTTCTAATTGGCTTAAGATCAATAAGATTAATGACCATTAAGAGTATACTTGAACTTCTCACTGTATGTCTGATTTAGATTGTTGAAAGAATTTCTTTGTCAGAAGTATTTGTAGTTTTGCTTCTTTGAATTGATTACTAAAGTTTTTTTTAAAAAGCTGCAGATCAATTTCAACATTTCTTCCACTCTGTATGCCCCAAGCTAACAAAATTAAATGATCTAAGTTTCTCCCTTCTCATTCTGTTATTCCAAAAAAATCCCAGTTGGCTGTCTGAAATGTCTGAGAGAGAGAGAAAGACAGAACAAAAGAGTTGCAATCATTTTCCCTCAAACGCAGCTTGCCGTTTTTCCCTCCACATGGAGCTCCTACCTGCCAGAGTCCTCTTCAATTTTCTCAAAGGTGCGAGCCACTGCCAAGTACGGCACTCTGGAGAAAGATGAGGATGCAGTTAGCCTGCAAAGCCGCAGCAATGACAGTTTTTCTTTTTTACATGCAAGACATTTAGCTGACTCGGATGTTGGGAACAACCAGCAATTAGTGCAGCAGAAGGATAAGCTTTGATTTGAGGTTATCAAACGAGGGCAAGGAGGATAAATGTTGGGACAGCTGTGTCCTTAGGGAAAAAAAACAAAACTGTCTGGTGAGTGAATTAGCAGAGTTGTTAAATAAATACTCTGAATAAACATGCAGGCTTTATTTTGAGATACTTAAGAGATTTATCCCCAACTTTCCCATATGTTTTATCTCTTATTTGTTTTTGTATTTATCATTTATTGCAATATGATCTCACAGTCTGGGAGAAATAGTTTTTAGCTAAATCTATTTTTCTAGGGTTGTTTAACATGCTGCAGGACCTTAAGCATGATGTTTATGATTACCCGTTAATACTAAACAAGACAAGGATGCACCTGTAAAAACAAACAAAACAAAAAAACAGGCTTTGCATACTTTTGGCCTTGTTTCCAGCAGGCGTGGTCCACCGGATGGTAGTGTGGTCTGGATGGATCGTAATCCGTCTCTCCTGAGGTTGATTCACTGAAAAAAAACAAGCAGGAGCAATTAAATGTCAGTCCAACTGAAAACTCATGACAATATCAATGTTATACAACCAGCATTAATTAATCATCGTCGTACCAAACCAGCCCACAGTAATAAATTTATATTTAAAAAAATGATAAAAGCTAAATTAGGAAACAACCAGAATAAGCAAGAACAAAATAGAAAAACAATTTAAGAAAATGCAGTGAAAAAAAACAATTGCATTTTTGAAAATCAACTGAAATGTGAAGCTGTGTTAAAAGCACCTCAACAGTTTCTGAAATTTTAGCATTTCTTATTTGGGAAGAGAAGTCGTCCTTCAAAATAAGAGCAGCAACTGTAAAGTTTCATCAAAGAGCATAAGAAAGTGCTGACTGAAACTTCTTATCACCCAAACAAAACAAAATAATTATTGTTTTCATTTGGATTGAGGAAATTTAAATAAATCTAACTTGAAATCATTGGAAAGATGTAATGAATGTTTTAAATAGTGACTTCTTGTTCTTGTTCCAAATAAAAACAAAAACAACAACAAAAAAAAATAAAAAATAAAAAACCGCTGCCATTTAAGGAAAGCCAGTCAAGCAAGATCTGACGACTTTAAGACGGAGTTTTGGAGGATATCAAACATTTCTGGAATCCGACTTTTTTTATTTTAATCAAATAAAACCAAAGCATATGTACAGATTTTAAAACTACTGCAAAACATACTCTTTGAACTGCCTTAAAACGTTATTTTCACACAGTATGGCATGAATTCATGATGAAATGGAAACTACAGCTGTGAAATTTATTTTGCATGCATTTCCCTCAACACTCCTTCACTGCTGCATGCAGCGCAGCAATGAAAAATAAATAGTTATGCAGATGAAATGCCTTTGCTCCCTTCCAAAACTAAAAATAGCTTGTGGCTGGAATAGATACCATGACCTCAAACCGACAAAGCAATTATACGCTGTTGCTGCTTCTTCTGGTTTACTTTACATGGAAAGGTTAAAATAATAACAGCATTACAGCACCTTCTGGCTGAAACATCATAGAAAGGATATAAAAAGCCTTCATTTTGTTTTCAGTAGATTAGTTTATCCCCATGACATTTCTCTTAGAGCAGCTGCAGCCACCTTTAGTTGCATTATGCAGGTATCTACAATTTATACACAGCCTTAACTGTTTGTTTGTTGTTTAATTACTTGTGTGTAGTAATTAAAAGTGGCTGATAGCACAGGTAATCGCATCACACCCAGAGTTTCCCCTGAAGGCAAATACATAGATGTTACCATTAAGAGCAGTGCCACACAGAGACTCCTAAACACAAATATTGATTTACTTCCAAATTGATTTTTTTTTTTTGTCTTAATTTAAGAAAAAGGAAGAATATCCGTTTTACACAGGGTTGGTCTCCATGTCAGGGAAAATTGAACAGATATAGGACTTTGAGAGCTTTATACACACGACGAATTTTATGAGTTTTAGTTTATAGCTTATTTTTGCTTTTAGCTTAGTAGGGCTTTCAATACGTAGTCAAAACATCACAGTAGTTTTAAAGGACTTTTCCTTGCATTTAAAGCACCTGAAGATTCAATTTTATGATTTTTTGTCTCAGTTTTGCACAGTAGTTCAAAATTAAAAATTTTTAAAGTTAAAAATTTGAAACATTTTGTAATAGTAAACATGTTTTAAGTAAAAAAAGGATAGATAATTGGACATAATTCCTATAATTAGTTTGTTTGCTAAGACGCATTGTTTCTTATAAAGTATTATGTTGTGTTGCTTTGAATGTCGCAAATCACAGAGACAAACTCTAAAAAAGGAACTTTTAGCTAAAGCCAGAAAATCCTGCTAATCACTCCATATAGTCAGGTAATTTCAAAGGGCCAAGGTTAAGGTAATTATTATTTATTTTTATTTATATATGTTTTGTTAAGCAGATCATGGGTTAAAGAAAAGTAAATTTTTCATCTTATTGACAATCTGAATGATGAAAAGTGAAATTATTGTAATTAGAAATAAAAGTTTTTGGCCAAAACATTCAAATTAGTCAAATTTCAGATCAGAAACATTTCTAGCCACACATTTTTAACTCCATGAATTCAGCCTGACTTACAGAAGAAGGTAGTTAAAGTGGGAAACCTGGATTTCTTCTAGAATAAATTGGACATGTTATCAAGTTCCTAATAAACCAGTGGACCAAATCAGAGACTCACATCCTTGTTTTGAGGTGTTACCTAATTAGCATGTTGTTCCATCACAAAAAAGACTCGCAGTCTGAAAGTTAGTTCTCCCTGGAGACGCTTTTACCACGAGAAACCAATTTCCAATCTTCCTGTAAGGTCTGTCATGCCAGTTAAAATTTCTTATCAGATTCTGATTTTCTCTCTCTGGCTAATCAAACTAATTGGAGTAAAGGGTGTTTAAAGTAACATTATGACAACTGCTCATAAAAATAAAAAGAAAGTCTATGAGAGATTGCAAGGATACTATCAATTTAAGTAGTAGCACTGATTTCCAAAAAACTGGGATTTAATAGTGCAATTTGGTGACATTTTAGCTTATTTTATGCATCCTAACCTGCCCTCAATTAACTATAAATGACCAAAGAAGACAGTATTCAGTGTTCAATAATATATTAATAATGTAATAATCTCCTTTCTGACTGAATTTGACTGAATTTCCAGTCTATGTTCAGCATCTTTCACTCCTTATCTGATGAGTACTGAACTCAAAATAATATTTCTTTTATCTTTTCCGAAGAGTCTATTTTTACTTTTGACAAAGGGTATGATGATGGATAAATTCCACAAACAGGAAAACAAATTTAAATTAAAATATTTATGACATACTCATTCAAATTTCATGCATGTATATTACTTTCATGTCACTATAGGGACACCATTCTGGATAAACTTAAAGTTGGATTTTCTTCAGCAGTTTAATTATCTGTTAAATGAACATGTGGATCACAATCTAAGGAGTTACTGATTAAAATTATAGTTTGACAACACTTCAAAAGAGATAAAAGCTTCATTGGTGGGTGATATCCAAGGATATTAAATTATTGCTTCGTTTTTAATAATGAACTCCAGCACCGGTCAGTAATTATGTTAAAACATGCAGAAATCCGGCTCTTACTTGAGCTACAGCGCTGTCAGGTTAATGATAGTGATCATTAACTGTACAGGTAATCAAATCTGAAAGTAATTAAGTCTCTTCTTCACCTGCTTTGCTGAAGCATTTCACACTTCACACATGAAGTTGTGTTTTTTTGTTTTTTTTATCTGTAGATTATTATGAACCGGCTGATCCTAATTAGCTGTGTATAAAACTATGAAGCTGACATTAACGAGACTTTCAGTTCCTCCTGAATCTCTTAACAGGTAGATTACAGGCGCATCTGGCATGACAGCTACTTGAATGTTAAAGCAAGAGAATCTGTTTAAACTGCAGAGTTTAGACACTTTAAATAACCTTTAATTAGTCTTAGTAAATGTCAAGTTATCTGGGTCTTTTCTTAAATTGTACAAGAAATATCCTTTAGGTTTTTAACCCAAACTTGCCTAATATTTGTGTTAAAGAAAATATGTACAGCTCTGAAAAAAATGAAGAGTCCACTGCACTGAACCCCATTGAAAACCGCATGGTTATTCCACCAAATATTGATTTCTGAACTCTTCCTGAGTTGAAACATTAGTATTGTTGTTTCTAAATTAATATGAACTTAATATTTCCTTTGCATTATTTGAGGTCTGAAAGCTCTGCATTATTTACATTATTTTGACCATTTCTCGTTTTCTGCAAAAAAGATTTTTCTTAGAATTTCAGACACATCTTATTAGTACTTCATAGAATAAAAGAACAATGTTCATTTTACTCAAACATATACCTATAAAAAGCAAAATCATGAACTGATCATTTTGCAGTGGTCTCTTATTTTTTTCCAGTTATACATATTCCTTATGTTCTTTGATATTTACTTGTTTGTACTCAGGAAGGCATTTATGGAGTGTATTCGTTTGGTTTCACATCACAGTACAAGTGATACTGGTGCCCTGTTTCAATTTCTGAAAAATCCTGAAAGCAAAACTCTTCCAGGTGTAGGAACTGCCCACATCACATGATAAGAGTGCATTGTGCGTTACACTGGAATTACTGTTTACCATTGTCCTAAAATGTATTATTGACTAAAGACTCCTTCAGCAAGATGAAGATCACAAAAATAAAATTGAATAAATATGACAACTCTGTTGTGTTATACAGGAACTTCAAATTGTCCTGATTTCAGCTGAACTGTGAATTTTATGCATCTAATGGAAACAGAACTTCAATCAATAGAAACCTAGTGTGTATAAATTATCTACTCCACGTAGCTTATTTGCAGTTTCTGCAGAATAGCAGCCGACCAAACAAACCTGAGCTGGATGCAACTTCCAGTCACAACTTCTCTCACCCTTTTGTGTCTTTCTGTTCCCCCTCGGAGCTCTTCCTCTCAGCACTCGTCTTTTTCTCTCCTTCGTTCTTCTCTGGTTTCTCTGTCTTAACTGCTGCTTTTCTGGGAGCTAATAAAGCCAGAAAAGAAACAGAAAAAGGTGAGCAAAGGTTTGATGACGGGCAGAAATGTTCTGTCTTCTCACACAGATAAAAGCACAGCACTTTTTTTCTTTTTTTTGGGAGACATTTTTAATGCAAGCACAGAGCAATGCAAATTCCTCCTCACCAAAGAAACTGCTGATTGGGGTTTTCTTGGCCGGCTCCTTATCTTTCTGCTCCTTCGCCTCTTTCTGCTTTTTTTCTTTCATTTGACTTTTTGGGCTCCCTGTGTCTTTCGTGTCCTTTTCAACCACCTTGTCTTTGGTGACAGAGGGCCCTTTCTCATCATCCGTCTTCTCCTTTGCTTCATTTTTCTTTTCCGCCCCCTCAGCTTTCTTTTCTTTCTCATCAGAGATCTTTTCTTCTACCTGCTCCTCCTCCTTCTTGGCCTTCTCTCCTTCTGTTTTCTCGTTCCCCACCTCCTCGTCTGGGCTGTTAGCCTCAGCCACTGGCTTTTCAACCTTTTCTTCCTTTGCTCCCTCCTCCATGGGTTCATCGGTGTTCCCTACACAGGGGAAGACAGAAAGGGAGTGAAGTCATTGAAGAGATAAATGCCAGCAGGTTTACTGAGGGCAGCCATTTTTTTCTTTTTTTTTTTAAGCGAGGCCATGTTTGAAGATACTTTCTTCTTCAATAAACGCTGTAGGTGATATTTCTGAGCTTTCCTTTTCACTCAAGACACTCAGGTAGGAGGGGAAATTGCTATTGACAAACTTGTAGCACCGACTCCCAGCAGACGGACGGGGTCATGGTATTGGCTGGTTGAGAAGACGGGCATAAAACTTTAATTTTCTGAGCTACACATTAAATAAAGACAAAAACTGCTGAATTTAGTTCTACCATCTTCCAAACATTTTCCAAAAGGTTGTCCGAAAAGCTGGGAAACACAACAGATAAATGCTGTGAAAACGCATATGTGCCCTTAGAAATTGTTGTTTTGGAACATTAAACAAAAGATAATTTAAGAAAAATAAACCCTTTTCTTTAGATTTCAAGAACTAACACTGCTGTTGGACAACGTTTCCGATCTCATGCATGAAACTACTGAAGAGATAATTCAAACTGCTGCATCCTTGGTGCATTAAGTAGCATTGTAATTGGTCCTTCCTCCTAGCTTCTGTAAAACTTGTTACCATCACTGTTCCCACAAACTTAATGTTTACAATTAAATAAATAATAAATAGAAATAATTCTGATAATTGTATCTGACCTAAAACAAGAAAAGGTAAGTCTGATTTAACTTCAAATATCTGTAAATAATATTAAAATCTCATTCCGTCCTATTCTAGTGAACTCATTATAAAGTCTTGCCACGTTTTTGGAGTTTTAAGTATCGTTACACCCCCACTAATCCATGGTAGCCTTTATAGCAGCAGCTGCACAATTAGTCCATAAAACACAGAAAAATAGAGGGCTACAGAGAGACAATCAAACCCTGGAAAAGGATTTGGAGATCAAAAAGAATCTAACTAAGATTTCCTTCATGTGGTACGGTTTCCTTTTTTCTGCCTTTTTCTATATTGATGACCATTTCAGAAAGAAAGTACAAGTAAGGATGTCTTTTCTCCTTATTTAAGATAATTTGATTTCTAAGAGTTCAAACTCTGACATGGAGAAAAATACTTAATTTATAAGACACATGGTACAACGGTATAAAAACACCAACATAGAAAAAAACCCTGTTAGCTTTTAGAAATAAATACACAAAGCTTCAATTTAGCTTTGCTTATTTGTATAGCGAAATAACAAAATAAAACCAACAGTCTTCTTCATCTCTAGGCGTTAAATCTATATAAAAATGGATTTAAAACATGAGGAATCATCTTAACAACTGCCTGGTTGTTATCATTCCTCCATGGTCTAAATGAAACAACAAAAACTGCCCTCAGGAAGATTCCCCTGATCCTTTATGGGCCGTAGTGAGAGGGCCTGCCCCAAATAAAAACCAGCAAATTAAAAGATAAAATAATCCTTTGAAGGAAAAACCAATTACTTGCAATGTTTCAGTTTTCATTTGCACATTATTTGCCATCTTCCTGCCTATGTTTCTGTATTATGTGGTTTTATTGTGGATTAAAGGAACAGTTGTGTCAGGGAAGAAGCTAAGGATCATTTGCGAGTCATTAATACTCTTGTTTTCTCCCAATTCTTCATTCAGCATAGAAAATTTTCAGAAATAGCAAAACAGGAGATTAATGTGGCTTTAAAATAGTTCCTCTGTCAGACTAGAAGGTCTACGAGCTGCATACATCCCAGAGATGCAAGCAAAAAGTACGTTTTTTATAATTATCATCTGATAAATTCTCATAACTGCAATTTTCCTTTTGATCGCCTAGTCAATTAGTGAATCCAATTAATTTCTTATGGATGGTTGGAGAAGCTTGTAAGTGTTAGATAAAAGAAATATCAGTGGCATCACATTTCATGCAAGAATTGTGGCATGTTACGGTCTGCCTGTCCAACCCTTCAGAATAAGAAGCCTTCTCAGGAACACCAGTGAACACTGGCGGAGGAGGAGAGATGGAAAAGTTTGTGGCAGTGCAAAGAAAAATGGCAGTAGAATAAAAAAGTAACTGTAGTCGACGAAAAAAGACCAGAAAATACAACAAAGTCTTTATAGTCTTTGGGTTTAAGCAAAATTGCTGCAAACTTTGAACAAAAACTGTTAAAGGAATAAACTGGAGCTGAATAGTAATAAATGTTTAGTTAAAAAAGATTTTGAATGTTTAGTCTAAAAATGAGCATTCAGTGAATCATTTGTTTTTTGTTTACTTTTTTGACAATCTCAGACTGAACAGCCTTGATTAAACATTACAAATTGTTTTGGGAAACTGAACTTGGACAATTTTTGAGACTTAAAACAATAAAATGAGCTGCAAAACTTACAAGTTAAGCAGCTCATTTTATTAATCTGTTTGGATAATCAGTTAATTGTATGCAGAATGTTGATGCCAGAAACTCACACAAAGTCTTGTACATATGAAAAGTTAAATATTATCAGATTCTCAACAGTATCAATTGGGAAGGTGAGGCAAAAAATAATGGAGAACTTAGACATACAGTCAGAGATAAAATAGAATTATTTAGACTAAGATTTAACATGTCCTAGTCAAAGTTCAGATTTTTATTTCTAAAAAAATAAACAAAATGGTAACCCCACATTCACTTTCCTTCTATTTTTTTTTTAAAGAAAAGTACACTCTACTTTTTCTCGGTCCATCACAGGAAATACCACCCTAAAGAAAATGAAGAACTGATTGTGTTCAGAGGTTTCTAATAAACTTCTCAATGTGTTGCTTTATTTTTCCCTCTACTTTCTCTGCTCACCTGGGCCTTCCAGACCTGCACAGGATGTGACCCCTGTTATCAGGCTCGCTGCAGAGAAAGAAAGCGTACCTGCACTGCTGACACCGCTCTCCAAGCGGGGTCGTTTGTTTTGCTGACCCTGCTCCTCCGCGACCTCAGACTCCCCTTTCCAACTCTCGCTCTCATCCAGCTTCCTCTTGGGGAACATCTTCCTCGCTGCACATATCAGGAGAGGAATTAAATGAAGTGAGAGACAAAAAAAAAGCAAAAATAATGAAGTGAAGGGAGTCCCAGATGAAATTATGCCATGATTAAACAGAGAGAAATGCGGAGATGAAAAACAGGATGACTCTACTCTCTTACTGCAGATGTAGGCCAACAAAAAAAAGAGAAGAGAGAGTGTCACAGATACGTACTTTGGTAATGAAAACACTAATTTCATCCAGAAAGATATTATGCAGCCAAGCAGCTTGCAGTTCCAGTGTAATTTCCTCTATAATTGTATGCAACAGCAGTGCTTGGGGGCAATTCTGGTTTCCGTTCCACATCTGCCTCTGTTTTGCTTCTTGTTAAGATTCTAGCGAAGGTAGCACTGCTGTTGTTGTTTTTCTTCCAGATATCATAATGAAAGCATTAACCCGGGACATTAAGAATGCAATTTCAGGTCGAATTAGTGTGTTGCTTTAATACGATCGCTTCCCCGGCAGTGATGGTAGCAAGCACGCCTGTTACCAAAAGGTGCAGCCATCCAACACAAAGGGGACGAGATGATGAAAAGAGAATGAGCTGATTTTATTTTGGTGAAAGGAAAGGCAAAAGGAGCGTTGCTTTTCTTAATGAAAACAAAGCTGAAGTGTTAGAAACGTCTTTAGCTCCGAGTAGCTTCCATTTTCACCCAATGAGCTTACCTTGCAGGTGTGGAAGACAAAAAAATGCAAGCAAAGTAATCCTAATTAAAGGACTCACCTTTCTAATTTATATTTATTGCCAATAATGAAGCAGATACAAACAAACCTCTGCTGTTAAATGTTGAGGCGATCAAATGCTAACTGAACCTGCAGGACAATAATCCACGCATGAAAACATGAAAAAAAAAAAGGGAACGGATTGAATCAATGGAAAAGAATCAGCAACATTACCAGGACAGCAACACTCTGCTGGTTCGGTCCAGTCAGCAGAAACCAAACATTGCAAGAACAACGCATCAGTAATAACGTTATTATCATAATGCAAATACATGCAGAAATAAATGATAAAAGCTCTAGGACGGGGGACGTGCTTGTGATTCAGCAGATAGGATTAATGAGAGACGGTGGAACAACATCGAGTCTAAAGGTTGTCAATGGGAGAGACGGTCCAGGGAGACGACACAGAAATGAAACCCAAACGGTCCGCAGCCTGGTCAGCTGTTTGTGCTCAACAAACTTTTAATGATTGCAGCTTGAGATTAATGTCTTGCTTTCCCCCCCCGTCAGTATGAAGGAATGATTATTTGCACCCATTAGGCTCCTGCTAGCAAATGATCAAGTCTAGCAGCTTGAAGAGGAACAAATTAAAATCGCCTGCTGGTGTCAAAGTTCAAAATGTTTCAACTGTGCTGAAGTTCAGCTTCAGGTCGTCGTTGTTGTTGTTGAGTTGCAGCAACATTTAGGAGGAGCGTTCAAGTCAGTCAGGTTACTACTAGGGCTGAAATGATTAATTAGATTAATTGTAATTAATCAATTATTGAAATAATCGTCAACTATCAATTAATTGTTAACTTGAGTAAACAGACTCTGAAACACCCTCAAACTAATAATTGAGCCAAAACTGTACAAAAAAAATCTAAATTTTGCTTTTAAGATGAAATGTATTTTTAATTATGTATGAAATAAGTAGAAGAGGTTCAATGAAAAGTCTGCATTTTTTTTTCCAGTCAGAATATTTAATAGAATACTCAAATACTAAAATAATCTTATCTGCAGCAATAGACGTTTTCTTATCTTGTCACCTTCCAACCATAAACATAATTGTGTGAGGATTTCATCTGTTAGACCAAGACAATGCAGAAAGGAGAAGTAGAAGGAACATTTCTAACATTTTGCACAAAAAGAGATCAAAAAGTGTCATTTTAAATTCAGCTGTTGAGTCAATATTTTGTAGAACCACTACTTTTCTCTCCTGCAAGTCTTTCTAGCCTCAGATTCTAAGCTGAACTTTGACTAGACCAATCCAATCCCTGAATACTGTTTGAGCAAAACCAATAAAAGATATACCTGAACCAAAGTTTGTGGTAAACCTTTTCATTGTCTGTCAGTTTGACCCAAATCATACAATTTAAAAGACAGTTATCACTGATACAGAACAAATTTATTTAAACTACTGAATCTGAAGGAAGTTACAAAAAAAATCTCTAAAGATTGTTCTAGTATTTAGCAAATATAAATAATTTTGTTAATTCTAACAAAGATAAAACAAGAAAAGTTTGGTCTGATTTAACTTCAGCCTGTGAGAAAAAGCTTGTGTTTGTGTCTTTTTATTTGGTCAATGTTAAAGTGATGGTAAACTGACACTGTAAGTCATCTGGATACACACTGGTTCTAGTTAAACTACATTTCTACAGAAGAGTTTCTCAAACTAGTCCACTTACACCGATAAAAATCCCCCATTTGAGTCAGCAGGAGGTTTAAGTGGAGGCTAATATGTTGCCCAGCTGTCAGTTATTGCAGAATTGTCTGAGAAAATCAATACAGGCTGTTTGTGCTCCGACTCCATAAACTGCATGTGAAATTACCATTAAAAGAGAGAGAGCTGCTAAGTGCGGCTGGCTGCTAACAATGACTGAGCAGGAAGTTAGCGCACAGAGGAGTTTACTGGGGAAACGGTCGTCTGAAGCTGTGATTCCTAATCTGAGCTCAGACCATCAAACTCACGTCTTACAACAGGAACAAGCAAATGCAGCATTTTGAATGAAAGGAAACCAAACCAAACCAAACCAAAGGAAGCTGGTTTGCACAATAACAGATTTGCAGTTGATTGAGAATCTGTCATTTGTTTTACTGGGAACAAGAAAAGCAAAACTTTTCTTGTCTAATTATAAAATAAATCTAAATGAAGAATTTTAAGCACTTCTGGCCTGTTAGCTCAACAACTAGCAACATGTCTCTGGCCATTTGAGGGATGTTATTTCTTTTCTCTCTTCATCCTCTTTCCTGTCAAATTACTGTTCATGAAAGGCCACTAGTGCTCAAAGAAATCTAAAAAAAATTATAAATCCATAAGGTAAAAGATTGTAGACATATGCTTTCATGCATCTGCCAAGTAAATCTCTTCATTTTCGGTTTGATTTAAAACAATTATCTTAAAAAAGTGCAGCACTATTTTTCTTTTAAATGTTCAAAAATAATAATAAAAAAAATGAAGTAAATAAAAATAATAAATCAGGAGATGAGAGTTAAGACAAAACCAGGTTAATTCTGATCAAAATGTCTCTATGCACAAGTGTTTAGACACAGATCTGCTTTTCTAACTTTACAAAAAACACTCCAAAAAATGTTTTTTAATCTAAAACAAGGGTCTTTTTAAGTTTCAGTACATTTAAGACATTTTAAGATCATAATTCACATTTAAGACCCACACAAATTATTGAAAAAGAAAAAAACTCAGTTAACATATCTACCCGATTGTTTTCATTTAACAAATTTGACAAAATATGGTTAAATATAAAATTATCAACTTAAATTAGTTTCTCAGAGTTTGACCTTCTCCTAATTAAAATTCTTAAGAACCATAAACTTTAAAAAATATATATAAAAATGAAAATATTGACAAAAATGTATTGATAAATGTACAACTTTAACATTTAACTTATATATTATTTCAGGCTGTTAAGAGTTGAAATATGAGCATTTTTGAGAATTTCAAGGATTAGACTTTGAAATGTATTGCTTTTTCTGTTTTGAACACTGCATAAATTTTAGAGCAATTAAAAGAAAGAACTCAGTGAAGATGATTCCAGGTTTTTTAGGCTGATTCAGAATAAAAGAACAGCAGGAGTTTGAGACAACAAAAGGTTTTCAAAGGTTATTCTCTTAATACGTGCCAATCAGAGAACCAGGCTCATTGCCTCCATAAAATAAAACTCTAAAACACGTCCCTGAACACATGAAATAAAAATTAAGGTGCATTTTAGTTAGAATGAGAAAAAATTATAAAATGGAAAGTTATTCTGAGGTTTTGTATTTATGAAAATCCACTCTGATTGGATACTGACCAGTTTTGCGTTTCACAATTCTAGACGTGGAGGTGGAAGTGAGAGTACTGGGCGTCCCTGAAGACGTTGAGGAGGCCGATGTCGCCGGGGTTTCCAGGGTTACGGGTGTGGATGGGGCCGGCGTTGGAGACAACGGGGTGGGAACGGCCTTGAACACATCGTCCGTCTGAAAAACAAACAGAAGCATCAGTAATTGTTACTAAGAGGGATGGAAAACACAAAGTTTTTTTCTTTTAAACACTGATCAGTTTGGGTTTAAGATATTTAAATAAATAGGCATTTTCCAATCATAAAAAAAAGAAAAAATTGGATGCATGATGACAGGACACGACTGAGGGCAGGTTTAAAGCTTTAAACAGAGAAGCTAACAGAGAAAAATAAAGAACACAACACACATCCAGAGGATCCAGAGCGTCTCACACAGACCAGATTCAGCTCCAGAGTAAATGTTTGGTTTCATTCGAATCAAATCTTCTCCATCTTTTACAGAAAGCACTCATTCATTTTAAATCAGCCTCTAAACACATGCTGCTTGTAGTCTTAATGAATTAAGCATCACAAGCAATTGCTGGAACGTTCATCTATAAAACAACTTCTTTTTTAAGTTCTCGACTTAGAGATTTTTGCGATTAAATAGCAATAAAATAATTCAAGGATGAAAAGAAAACAACTCATTGCAGAAACTGGAAACTACCTCTTAGCTGTTCCAAGGCCTTAATAATCACTTGTTCCAGGGTTATTTCCACATAAAGCATAATTTCCACAAACACACCTTTGAAACTGGAAATAAGACATGATGGCTATTTAGCTGCAGCTTGCAGGAAGAAAAACATGACCCGGACGGAGGCAATAGGAACAAAGATGTTTATCTCGCATTAAAATCTAATTAGAATCTAATCCAGGAGAAATGGAAAGCTCCAAAGGCAGAGCTGATTTAAAAAAGGGTTTTACAGGAAGCATTTTCTGGAAAATAAATGACAACAATTTGATTTGAAACCATTTTAATGAAGAAACAGAAATGGCACAAATATAAAACTTTGAAGAGAGTTTGGCTATTCTTTTTATAGATTTATAAACTTTTGGAATATGATACAGTATTTTGGAATATGATACAGTATGGAATCTTATGGAATTAAATTTATTTGCACTTTCAAAAATGGGTTTAAAATTGCACCAAAGTGCAGTACAAAAACAATAACATAATGAAGTAAATTGATGGAGAACAATAATAGCAATAATAATAATAATAATAATAATAATAATAATAATAATAAGTAGGTAAAATAAAAATAAAACATCACAATAGAAACGTTTTAACAGAAAATGCCAACAAACAAAAATATTTTAAATAATTTTTAAATAATTATTGTATTTTTAGACTAAAGACTTTTCCTCTCGTCAGTCACATAATTTAAACAAAATCTCCAGATCATTTAAATACAAAAATTGCTTTCTGAATTGATGTGATCCTAAAAATTGGGATTAAATGGAAAAACACAAGCTGCTTTTCCATTACAAATGTGCGCACAACTTTGAATATATTTTGCAAATGTCAAAACAAACAAACAAACAAAAAATGCAAAGAAATGCAGTTAAAATCACATGTGATTCAACGACTTCTTCGTCTTTTATGCCTGTAGTGAAATCTGGTTAATCATGTGACTCATGATGCGAAAAATGTGTTTCCATTGCAGTTTTGTGAAATAAAAACCAAAAATCACCTTGCATAACATCCATGCATCCATTTTCTAACACCCTTGTCGCCAGTGGGGTCGGGAGGTGCTGGTGCTGATCTCCAGTAAAGAGGCGAGGTCACCCTGGACAGTCGCCAGTCTGTCACAGGGCACCTCGAGTAACAGTTGTCTCTTAATTGACATGTTTCCATTAAGCAAATTTATTTTCAAAATATCTAATTGCATAATTACATGGTCAGTAGCTGGTTCCTTTGACCAACTACTGAAAGATCGACATGTCTGCTATCAGATGCGATTGTTTCTGATCATATGAAACATTTAAGTGCAACAAAATTGCAAAGAACAGAAGAAATCTGACAGAATCAAGAACTTTTCCACAGCAGTCTAACACCAATGGCCCTGACAATCACTTCATCTTTTTTAGGGCTAATTTTATGGCACCGTTTATAGTTATAAACCTATAACTGGTCTATAAATTCTCTTTCTAGTTAATTTTGGACACTGTTTTTACATGTTTCAGAAGAGCAATTAGACATCAGTGAATTGAACCAACAGATAAATCGCAGACAAAAGCAGTTATCAGGTGCTGACAGACATTATCTCTACTGGAGATGCTCTGCTGCCAACAGGAGAGGAGAGGATGTATTATTACCACCTGGCCACACATAAACAAGCAGAGAGGTGGGTCACACCGACTAACCTCGCATATCCATCACACTCTCTCCCCTCTGAGAGAAAATAATGAATAATTGCAGACGCGTCACCCTGCAAAGTGAGCGGGGCGGTTAAGAGGAGTGTTTATCAAATAACAGGTGGTTGAACGGCAGCCAACGCTGATAATCAGCTCTTTTCAAAATGGAGCTTATTGACAGTGATGTGTAACAGTGATGTCCCCCATCACTAAACAAACAAAACGCCAATGATAAGCCTGTGGGAGCTCTTCATTACAGCAGCTCCAGTGGATTTATTACGGGCGTTTTTACCTTCTCGGTTTTAGCGGGAGCTCCTTTATCGCCTTGTTCTTTCACAAGCGGCACCTCGTCTTCGTCGCTGTCCACGATTTGCCGGCTGCGCTTGGCGACCTTCTTGATTGGCGAATCGGCTTCCTGGACGCCATTCTGCACCTTCAAGGGGCTCTTTACAGGCCTGGAGACATGCAAAGACAAACTGGTGAGGAACATAAACACAAACCACATGCGAGGAATATTAAAGGGAAAAAAAGACGCGGGTCAGCAGGAAAAGAAGTGAAAAAATAAAATAAAATCAGAGTAATAAAAGAAAGCAGTCACAGCTGTGAGGAGGATCATTACATAAAGGCGAGTCAATTAAAATGAGTTTTAAGACTTGCTTTAAAGATAACACACTATAGTGATAATGAACACTTCATCTTCAAAGCAGCTCCAGATTGAGCAGAAAAGTTTTCACAGCATCTTCTGATCATTAACGGTTCCAAAACGCAATTCGCACATCTACATAGAACTGTTATTCCACCAAAACCGCATATGTTCCTCATGTTGATCAGCTTCTGAGTGTTAGAAAAAAGGTTCACACTCAGGCAGCTTCATCCCCATTAAGACAGAGCTTTTATAAAACATTCGCATTCCCAGTCAGCCAAAATATATCAGAAATAGTTTGATCACCAGGGGAGAGCGGTATGGGAAGAAGGTTTTATCACGATATTTTGTGGTACTGTTGTAATAATGATAAATGTGACAATAAGAAATATTTATTACCTCTTTTTTTAGCGTGTCACAGCAATTATAGCCCTACAAACACAAATACTGCTCTTGAGAAACATTCCCATTTGTAAAAAACTTCTTTCACATAACGAAGTGTGATTTGTATCAGTAAACTGCACACAGTAACCGCATTTAATCATATTTTCAAACGTATCAATACTTCTGGTACACCTCTATTAAACAAACAGTGGAGAATAAAAGTAAAACTAACAATCCCAACAATGTGGACACTTCATTGGAGGGCTTTAAACATAACAAATAGTAATTTATCTTGACAATGATAAATCAAAATTCCTATAAGAAATGTATCGCAATAAATGATAAATAATACGATAAATACCCACTGCTAGGAAAAAACGTAATTTTTTATATGCTCTAAAAATCTGTCTATATTAGTTAAATCACAATAAATTAGATTTTTTTAAAAATGTGTTTCAATAACTGTTTATAGTGTTAATATGCATATTTATTAGTTTATCAGTAATTTTGGATCATTATTAGGACAGTACAAATAAAACCTGCAAGATATTTATTTGTAAGCCATAACTACCAAATTACAATGAATAAACATTTGAAATATCCCTCTCTGTGTAATGATTCTATACAATCCATCCATCCAGCCATCCATCCATCCATTCATTTTCTAACACCCTTGTCCCTAGTGGGGTCAGGAGGTGCTGGTGCCTCTCCAGCTAACGTTCTGGGTGAGAGGCGACCCTGGGCAGGTCGCCAGTCTGTCGCAGATTCTATACAATATTCAATTCAATTAAAAATGTTTTATTTATCCCAAAGGGAAACTAATGTTGACCAAACTCATTTCACACAGTCGTTGTGGATGGTGATGCTGTGGGGAGAAGGGATCTCCAGTAGGAGTCAGTCTTACAACAAACCTGATGAGGCCTCTGACTGAAGACTTGCTGTATGATATGCTAACAACTCAATATCAGGACCACAGATACAATATTCCTCAGTAACATGCACTAAATGACACAATCAACTGTTAGCAAGCACTGCTAATCCATCTCATTTGCTTTTGCTACTCCGATGTGAGCAGAGCTATTCTAGGACTGCTTTCATTTATAGAGAACAGAGGTAAAACTATTGAACTTCTTCTCAATATTCTACAATTTTAAGATTAAGTACTTGTAAGTATTTCAAATACGTGCAGTTTGTTATAAATTGGCAATATAAAAGTAAACAGATTAGCTGTTTTAAAATTTCCAAATAATAATCTTTTGAGGGAAAATTATTTATGCTGAGAATTTAATGCAAAATGATATTAATACATACTAGACTCAAATTTGCTTTAAAGGTTCCCTAGACAGTTTGCTAGTATTTATAGGCAAATAAAAGGACAGGAATTTTATTTATAAACTTCATGAGATGCAATCTTGTAAATAAACAGTGGGGAGGGGGAGTTTTGTGATGCAAAGCTTAATTTCAGCAGATAGATAAAGGAAACAACTGCAGCATTGTCTCGTTATGTGTGATTTAACATGGAAAAACAACTTACTTCTTGTTCACTGGCTCATCTGCAGTTTTCTTCTGGCTGTCTTTAACCTTGCTCCTGGGCTGAAAAAACGATCTAGAACAGGAATATGAATAGATACTTTAAATAAAAGAGGCAACACGTTTTCAAGAAACAACATAAGTCCAGCAACATTATACTTCCAGTTGACAATTACGGAGCAACTTTGTGTTGTTAAGTAACATTAAAACCCCATAAACACGTAGCGGTTTGTGGCTTTTCCGTGTTTTAACCCTGCTAGCTTGCTTTGGGTGTATCCAAGTGCTTAGCATCATAAAGCTTCTTCACAACTTATTTGTTTTGACGAATTAAGCTACTTCAAGCTGAAAAGCGTCCCGGAACCTTGACCTTAAAATAAGTGTCTCACTTTCATCAACATTTTGAGAGCTAAACCACAGTTAGCTATAACTATGTTATGCTAGTGCTAGCTTAAAACTGTTGACGCAAATACGCAGCTATTGGTCGAGGTAGGAACCGTTTAAACACACAAGCTAACAGCAAAAACAATATAACATATCACGTGGGTGTTTATTGCATTAGAGACACATTAGACTCCTTCAACACAGTAAATTAAAACTTTAAACTGTTTACACAGTCGTTACTTACGCGATGCTCCGCTGCATGTTGTCTTTAAACACTTTCTAAGCTTGATACTGAATTAAAACTTAGTAATTAAGTATGAATCGGCTCCAACATGTATACACGAAAACATACAACTCCCGCGCTACAGAGCGATACAGTAACTGAATATTCGGCGCCAAAATGACATGCCAGTCAAAGATCCTAAAACATAACAGAGGAGCCAGGAGTTGCACTAAAAATAACGCGACGTAGCGTAAAAATAACGCTTCGGTCTGGAAACAAGACATAAGAAATAGCTAAATAAAATTGGCAATAGTTTATTTAATTATGACAGAACGTAGATGGATGGCATGTTTTGAATTTTATACATTATTTTACGTCATGCACAAATTCAAAAATGAAAAAAGTTAAATACGTATTGGAAAAAATCATTTATTTTTCATTGTTTTTTGTCGTTTACATTTAAATATTTATAAGATGTAACAAAATAAACGTGCGAGTACAAAAAATAAAAATAATAATGAACCCATTTATGATATCCAAAAATATTGTCGGAGTGATACATCTTCCATCTACATAGCTTTCCCCCTGAAATGGGGGTTTGCGCCATTCACCAGCCGGTGAGACGAGCGGCGCACCAAGGGGTCGGTGGCGGCGTTTTTTCCATAAAAATAAATGTAATTTGTACATTTAAATGAAGAAATTACAAGCTTGAGTGTATTATTTATTTAGATCTATCAAGTTATTGATTTATTTTTTTTGTTTTAACTTGAGTTATCGTCCCGATATGGCCTTCAAATACCGGGATCACATAATTACCTTAAAGATTTGATTTACGCTATTTTAAAATTGTGTATTCAAAAGAAAAATCTGCATTTATAAAAAGTCAAATTATGATATATACGATAAAATTTACTAGTGCTGTTTTACTTAAATTTCAAGTTCTGCTAAGAAACACAGCTAACTAAAACGAGTAAAGTTGCCTTCCAACCCTTAAAGCTAACTTAATTAACTTAAACTGCTGTGGCTTTAACTTCCTGATTTAAGAGAACAGCTCTTCCAGCACTAAAACTCTTTTCAGACTCCTCCCTCACTTTTCGGCATCCCTTCTGCCCTGTTCATTCACCGGCTAACTGTAAAGGAGCAAGCCCTGTATAAGGTCTTCTGCATCTCAAACGCTTTACTGCCCCCTGCTTTGTTGGAGTGGTAACTGCAAGAAGAGGGAGCTGGTCCTGATGCTGCAGAGATGACAGCCATGTGGGACCCGCTTTGATGAAAATTCCTCAGTCCCTGTTTGAATGCATCATTTATGGCATACCACTCATATCATTTTCATGAAGCTCAAAGCAGGGGGATAAGAAGCAAGACAAACAGCTAAATAATGTATGCTGCAAGTGCATTGATTTATTTACCAAAACACAAGTCCTATGTTGGTAATTGTTTACAAGTTTAGTTCCCCTGCTGCCCCATAAAAGATGCAGGGTTTATCAGTAGCTCTATTTAAAAGGAAGTCCAAACCCATAAACCGTTTACAAATGTGATGAATTTTAATCCACAGGTAATAAACTATGCCATAATGACTCAAAACAGAGACAAAAATAATTAAACTGGAGAGATTTAATGAAAGAAAGTCTTTCATTTGTATTCCCTGCCCTCAGTCTGCATGTTTCCCCACTCTGTCGTCGTCCTGCTGCTTCTCTCCTGACAGGTTCCAGCTTATGTGGGGATTCACGTCCCAGTCTGCGGAGCTTCTGTGCAGCCAGCCATTTGCATTTAGACCCGACTCCCTGGGCTCTCTCTGGCCGACCTCCGGGCGAGCGGCAGCGGGGATGAAGGGGAAGGGGCCGTGGAGGGGCTGAGGCACCGGGAGCGGCTTGGGGAGCAGGAAGGTGTGAGGCAGAGGCTGAGCAGCTGTTGAGGAGGAACATCAATCATGTGAGTCTCCGGCGAGACGAGCGGCACGCAGACACACAATTTTAATCTGTCAACGTCACAATAACAAAACCGTTTTCCAATCCATGAAGCACTCAGCTAGCCTTACAGCTGCAGTATGTAATTCTTCTAAAAAATAAGGGTTTCTTTTTTACATATCTGTTGAAACTGTCACCATGTCGTGACAGTTTGTTATAAGACAGATAATCTGTGAAAAAATGGATCTCCTCCACCTGCTGTTCTCTGAAGAAATGCAGTGTTCCCGACCAAAAACAACCAATCAGAGCCGGGAGGAGGGTCTCAGAAAGGGGGAGAGTGAAATAGGATGAGCAGCCATATGAAATTGTGATTGACATTCCTGAGTCCTGCCTCTTAGCTCTGATTGGTTGTTTCTAGTTAGCATGACCACCGAAAACTGCGGATAAACTGTTTTCCTGTGACGGTAAGCTGTTTCTCCACCATTATTATATTCAGCAGCATGTTCATAAGTTGATTGACAGCGCTAAGACCCTCCTCCTGGCTCTGATTGGTTGCTTTGGACCAGAGCAGTGTATTTCTTCAGATGGCAATAGCATCTCATGGAGGAAGTGGAGGAGATCAATCTTTTCACAGATTATTTATCTCATACAATGTTGACAGTTTTACTGGAGACAATTTTAACAAATATGTAAGAAACTTTTTTTTCAATGAAAATTAGCTTTAAGTTTATTCAGAGACATAATTCTCTGAAGATTCATCACATGTATGATTCATAAATATAAAAAAGAGGAATTTATAATTATTCCAATTGTCAAAAGCAAGATGAGCAGTGGTAGTGATTTAGTGATCATGATTTTTTTGTCTATTTTTTATTTTTTTTTTCAAAAATTATCCACTTTGCCAAAAACAACATTTAAAACCAAGTTTGAATTTAGCTTTGCATAACACTGCTAAGGAAAAGTTCACATGGACTCACCAATAATTCAGGATCTATAAATATGGATTTGAGTAATTTTGTATTTTGTATTCAAATGCATATTCAGTGAATTTCAAAAAATAAATACAGAAAGCACAAGTTTTCTAAATTTCTGATGTGTCAGAATGACATTCATAGTGACTGCATGTAAACATTTATTTTCATATATAGTCACTCAGCCTGAAATGCATTCAAGTATAGAAACTGTCCTTGTAATAGAAGCTAAAAGGAGCTACAGATAATAAGTATTACACCTTTTCAATTTGTCCTTTAGACTTTTGTTGCATTTGTCATAAAAAAAAATATGTTGGTTAGGAAAAATAATTATCAGATGATGAAAATCCAGCTGGTTCCAGATGTGTGAGCAAGAAAATCACATCTTTGAAGGAGCTTAAGATGTGATGATTACCTCTGTCTATCAATGATCCTGCTCCTCCACAGAGAGGAAGGCCACTCTCAGAGGGGAGGAATGGGAGGCATAGAGGGGCCCTGTGGACCAGCTGATGGATGGATGGATGGATGGATGGATGGATGGATGGATGGATGGATGGATGGATGGATGGATGGATGGATGGATGGAAAAAACCGACACCATCAACACAATGCAGTGCCAACATTCAGCCAAAACATTAGGAACACCACATGTTTTAAACAGAAAGTATGAAACATGAAAAAAGAGAAATTGCTTGCCAAAGGAAAAGAAACTGAAACTGCAAAGTTTTTTTTAATTATTATTATTATTTCTGGAAAATGTACTCATTCCTAATTTAATGCTAAATCATTTGATCAGCAGGGGAGCTGGGCTGTCAAAAATTCAGAAAATTTGGAGGACATTCTTCACCAAAAGAAGCGAAACCCCAAGGCCCATTTAAGATTGATTAAATTAAATCAGAGAACTGTTCTGAGATTTGATTAATTGATTCTTTTTATTTATTTTTTTTGAATGATTTAGTCACACCGCCTTGCAGAATAAGGAGAAGACTCTCTGAACTTGTTATCGGAGCACAGCCCCATGAGCAGCATCTGTGGTCATATGGAGAAGCATTAGTGCACATGGCTATTAGAACGAGCACATCTGTTCTGTCACGGCTAATTCTGCATGACGTATAGAGGTTTGGGAGCAGCATATGCTGCGATCCATACAAGGACTAATTCATGGAAAGCCTGGGTTATTCTGAGATTACTCCAATCCCTGCCTGCGACTGCTTTCATGGAGTAAAGAGTCCAGGTTGTGCTTGCAGTCACACATTTGATCCATTATGTTTAAAAAACAAGCACATTTCTCAACAGAACTTGTGTTTTTTGGTGTATTAATTCGAACTACAATTGGAGGTTTAATTGCATTCTCATCATTTAACTCTTCAAACTTTTTAAAAACTGTGAGGAATGTAGATGAAAGAATCTGAAGGACTAAAAAAAGTGTTCCTCAGTTTTGTGACATTAAAAATGTAATTCTGTAATTCACTTTCTAACTAAAAGGAGAAGATTTTTACATGCGTATGCAGCACATTTTACCTTTAAATGGCAAATTGCCTCTAATAATCTTTACTATTGCAGAATTTATAAAATAATTACCCTGTCTTCAGCCTTTAACCTACTCCCTCCCTTCTTTGATGAGTCAGACGCTTGATTTATTTTACATAATTTAATAGATTTCCAGGAATTCAGATTGTAAAACTGTTAAGTTGAGGAAAATGTTTTACTTTGAAGCATTTAAGGTAATTATAGCTAAAAAAAAAAAAAAGCCTTAGAATGAATTGGTGCTTTACTCCAGTGAAATAATTGTTCACTGGAGTGAGTTATATTAAGCTATATTAAAAATCTAACGTGTACCATAAATATCGCTGCCCCTTCTGATGAGTTTAGGATAAAATTCACTCTAACAGGCCCACAGCATCACAGATCAAACTTAAAATGAGGAACTATTTGGGGCGTGCTGTGGTGGCGCAGTGGTTTAGCACGCCCCACGCTTGGAGGCCTCAGTCCTCAACGCAGACGTCGCAGGTTCAACTCCCGGTCCCGGCGACCCTCGCCGCATGCCCCTCTCCCTCCCCCCCCCCGTCAGCCCACCGCCGTGGAAAATGCAAGCCACTAGCGCCGCAAAAAACTCTTCAGAGAAAAAAATGATAAAAAAATAAAAAATGAGGAACTATTCAATGGCTTTGTATGAAATGATCAAGAAAGTTCGCTTTAATTTGACCAAACAGTCAGAGTAAACTTTATCTGTTGAGAATCATATTTACAGATGTGATGGTAATAAATGAAGGGAGAATGGCGTCTTCTCTCTAAAAATGTGCCTTT